>PVJD01001953.1:118095-228454 GCA_004026545.1 Mormoops blainvillei | reverse complement strand
CTCTTCTTGAATTTTTTTGAATAGCCTGAGAAGGACAGGGGTTAACTCTTCCTGAAATGTTTTGTAAAATTCTCCTGTGAAACAGCCTGGTCCAGGGCTTTTGTGTGCTGGGAGTTTTTTGATTATTGCTTCCATTTCACCAGCTGTTATCTTTCTGTTCAGGCTTTCTGCTTCTTCTTCATTCAGTTTTTGAAGATTACATTTTTCCAGGAATTTGTCCATTTTACCCAGGTTTTCAAATTTCTTGGCATATAGTTGTTCATAATAATTTCTTACAATCCTTTGTATTTCTGTGGTATCAGTTGTAATTTCTCCTCTTTCATTTCTGATTTTATTTATTTTTGTCCTCTCCCTTTTTTTCTTGATGAGTCTGCTTCAAGGCTTGTCAGTTTTGTTTATCTTGTCAAAGATTTGGATTTATTGATCCTTTGAATTGTTCTTTTAGTCTCTATGTCATTCAGTTCTGCTCTGATCTTGATTATTTCCTTCCTTCTCTTCACTCTGGGCTTTGTTTGTTGCTGTTTCTCCAGTTCTTGTAGACGTAGGGTTAAGTTGTTTATTTGAAATGTTTCTATGTTTTTTAGATAGGCCTGTATCGCTATGAGCTTTCCCTCTCAGTACTGCCTTCACTGTGTCCCATAGATTTTAGACTGTTGTATGTTCATTTTCATTTGTTTCCAGAAACTTTAAAAATTCTTCTTTGATCTCATTATTTACCCATTGATTGTTTAATAGCATGCAATTCAGTCTTCCTGTGTTTGAATGTTTTTGAGTTTGTTCCTTGAGGTTGGTTTCTAGTTTTAAGCCCTTGTGCTCTGAGGAAATGCTTGATATGATTTCAATTGTCTTGAATTTGTTGAGGCTTGTTTTGTGTCCTATCATGTGGTCTATATTTGAAAATGTTCCGTGTACCTTTGAAAAGAATGCGTAGTTTGCTTCTTTGGGATGAAAAGTTCTATCCATATATATCAGTTAGGTCCATTTGTTCTAATGCACCATTCAGTTCCACAATGTCCTTGTTGATATTTCTTTTAGATGATCTACCCATTGTTGACAGTGGGGTATTAAAGTCCCCTACTATAAATGTGTTGCTGTCTATATCTTTCTGGAAGTCCTCCATGATATTCCTTATGTATTTGGGTGCTCCTATGTTGGGAACATATAGGTTTACAATGTTTATGTCTTCTTGATGGATTCTTCCTTTGAGTATTATGAAGTGTCCTTCTGTGCCTCTTTTTATGGCTTTTGTTTTGAAGTCTATTTTATCTGATGTAAGTATTGCTACCCTGGCTATTTTTTTCCTGTCCGTTTGCTTGGAATATTTTTCCCCACCCTTTACTTTCAGTCTTTGTAGGTCCTTTGTTCCAAGGTGTGTCCCTTGTAGGCAGCATATGTGTGGATGTTTTCTTATCCATTCAACTTCTCTATGTCTTTTAATTGGAGCTTTTAATTCATTTACATTTAAAGTAGTTATTGATAGGTACTTATTCATTTTTCCCCTTTGTATCTGTGTTCCTTTCTCTCTCACTCTTTTTTTTCATTTTCTTAAAGCAGTCCTTTTAGCTTATCTTGCAGTGCTGGTTTGGTATAGGTATATTCTTTTAGCCTTCTTTTGTCTGGGAAATCCCTTATTTCATCCTCCATTTCAATTGAGAGTCTTTCTGGGTAGAGTAGTCTTGGTTGCAGGACTTTGCTTTTCACAATTAGGAATATTTCTTGCCATTCCCTTCTGGCTTGTAGTGTTTCAGTGGAGAAGTCAGCTGCTAGCCTTATCAGGGCCCCCTTGTATGTTAGTTTCTGTTTCTCCCTTGCTGCCTTTAAGATTCTCTCTTTGTCTTTGTTATCTGCCATTATAATTATGATGTGTCTTGGAGTGGGTGTCTTTGGGTTCCTCTTGATTGGGAACCTCTGTGCTTCCTGGACTTCTGTGACTTTTTCTCTCTTCAAATTAGGGAAGGTTTCATCATTACTTTTTCAGAAAGGTTTTATATCCCTTGCTTTTCTTCTCCTTCTGGTATTCCTATTATTCAAATATTACTATGTATCATGTTGTCCTGCATTTCCCTTAACCCTTCTTTGTTCTTTTTGAACCTTTTTTCATTTTCTTCCTCTTTCTAGGAGTTTTTTTAAATACCACGTCTTGCAGCTCGCTGATTCGATCCTCTGCTTCATCTAGCCTGCTTTCGATTCCTTCTACTGTGTTCTTCAACTCACAAATTTTATTCTTCATTTCCTCTTGGTTCTTGTTGATAGCTTCTATGTCCCTTTTCATGCTGATAGAGTTTGCAGTAAGTCCCTCATAGTTTCCCTGTAGTTTTTTGTAATTCTCACTGAGGTCATTGAGCTTCCTTATAACCATTGTTTTGAACTCAATATCTGATAGTTTACTTGCCTCTACTTAATTTAGCCGTCTTTCTGGGGATTCCTCCTTTCCTTTCGATTGGGGTTTGCTTTTTGTCTTCCCATTATCTGGCTGCCGGAGTAAAACCACAAAGCCCAGGGAACAAACTCATGACGGCAAAAATATCTCCCCCTTGCCATCCCACTATCAACAGCAAATGAACTAGTATTAATAAGGCTGTAAAGAGATTAAGAGTATTATAAGAAAGGAGAAAAATAAAATATAGCATAAAATCTAGTGACTTAATGTGCACCAACTTGCTGGGCAAGAAATGAATGTTAAAAAGCTATGTAGTAAAGAAAATATCACAAATCATGGAGAAGATCACAGTGGATTTCGTCTTGGTAGCCTCTAGTATTTACCGCTGTTTTTCCTTCCTGATTCCACCTCTGGTGATGTCAGATGTTGACCCCATCTGACCTTAGGCAGTCTCTTGGAGACTTCTAAGGATCTACTGTCTGTGGCTGTCTCCTTCAGTTGTTAATCTAGTCACTCTGCACTCAGCAGTCAGGCTTATACACCAGAGGGTGGGGCAGAATCCCTCCTAGGGTTTGGGCTAATGTTTCTCCTCAGGGTGGTGCTGCTCAGAGGGGAGCCTTCTGTGTGAGTTCCATGCCTGCTGCCTTATGTGGGACAATTCAGCACCAGGACCCTGGAGGCTATTCTCTCAGTTCCCTCCCCAAAATCTCAGTCCCCATTCTCTCCTCAAGAGCCTCTAGTCCACACTGCCCCACCTTTGCAGGGATCTACTGTCTGTGGTTGCCATTCTGCACCCAGAAGTCAGGCTTAGGCACCACAGGGCCAGGGTAGAGTCCCTTTCGGGGCAGGGCTATTGTTTCCCCTCAGGCTGCTGCTGCTCAGAGGGGAGTGGTGTGCCTGAGCAAGATGGCTGCAGCCATGTGGGGGATGGCTCAGCATTGGGATCACATTGTCTACTTCCTCAGTTCTCTCCCCAAAGCCTTCATCCCCAGTCTCTCCTCAGGTGTCTCAAGCCCACTCTGCCCCCGCCTTTGCCGGAGCCCAGGGTAAGTGGCTGCAAATGAAAATTTATGCATTGGCCCTTTAAACGTCTCTTTCAGTCTCCAGCTACCCACCTGTGGCAGAGAGCCACCCTGCCACTTTTCTCAGCTGGCTGTTAGCTGTGTCCTTTTTGGGTCCTGATGCTGTAGGCTGGGGATCCGCACCTATGGTTTAGATTCCGCTCTCCTCAGGGGGATCCAACTGGCTGCTTAAGTATCTCTCTGGCACTGCCGCCCAAGGGTGCCCAGCCAACCCTCTCCTGTCTCCACCGCACTCCTCACCAGTCAGGTTGTGCTGAACTGATTCTTCTGTCTGTCTGAGGTTATAAGGCTTCTCTCTCACTATTGTTCAGTTGTTTGTTCTGGGTGATTTCTCCACAACTTAATTGTAATTCCAGATTGGTCCTGGGAGGAAGTCAGTATGACTTTCATTCACTCCTCTGCCATCTTGATCCCTCATATTATCAGAAGTTTCCATTTCTGTAAATCTGTTGTGTATGTAGGGTTATCCAGAGTAGTGTTAATTTGCATTTAATGATTATTAATGAGACAGTCATAGGTGTATTTATCTAGCTCTGTACAAAATCTACACTGTCTTAAATTCTACATTAAAAAAAAACAAAACAACCATAAAGCCTTGTCCTGGTTGGTGTGGTTCAGTGGATTGAGTGCTGGCCTGCAAATTGATTCCCAGTTGGGCACATGCTTGGGTTGTGGGCCAGGTCCCTGGCTGGGGGAGTGCGAGAGACAACTGAGCAATGTACCTCTCACACACTGATGTTCCTTTTCCTCTCTTTCTCCTCCGCTTACCCTCTTTCTAAAGTAAATAAATAAAAATCTTTTTTACTTTTATCTTTTTCTTAAAAGATAAAAGTAAATAAATAAAATCTTTTAAAAAATAATAAAAATAAAATTTTGATATCTGGTAGGTATGATCGCCAACTTTGGTCTAAATCTGCACAGTCCTATACAGTAGCCACTAATGCCATGTATTTATTGAGTTCTTAACAAGCGGCTAGTTCAAACTGAGATGTGCATTAAATGTAAAATACACACCAAAGACAGTACAAAAAAACAATGAAAAATACTTGTTTATAGTTGTTATGTTACAGTTTAAAATATATTTTGAGCATATTGGGTTAAATAAAATATATTATTAAAATTAATCACACCTGTTTCTTTTTACTTTTTAAAATGTAACTAATAGAAAATTTAAAATTACACACATAGCTCGCATTTTTGGCTCATGTTATATTTCTATTGAACAACACTGTCTTCTTATTTTTCTAGAACCAGCTAGTTTTCCTACTTCTTCTTAAGTCAAAATTAGTAGTATCATTTGTTTTCTAGAAAACATTTCATTTTATATAATTTTCAAATAGATTAGCATAGCATAGAGTTGCTCATAATGTTCCCTTATAACCTTTTGAATGCCTCTGTTTTCATAAAATTTCTGATTTTGGTTATTTGCGGCTTCTCTCTTTTTTTCTTTGTTAGTGATGCCAGAGATTTTTCAACTACTAATCTCTTTAAAGAAACAAATTTTAACCTTGTTGGTCCACATTTTATGTTTGTTTTGTATTTCACTAACTTTTAAAAAAAATTTCTTTATCTATTGATAATGTGAGAGAGAGGGGAGAGAGAGAGAGAAACATTGATTTCTTGTTCCACTTGTTTATGCATTCATTGGTTGATACTTGTATGTGCCTTGACCAGGGATTGAACTTGCAGCCTTGGTGTTTCAAAACAGCACTCCAACCAACTGAGCTGTCAGCCAGGGCTGTATTTCACTAATTTCTGCTCCTATATTTATTACTTTCTTATTTTAATCTTCTTTGTGTTTATTTTGCTCTTTTTTTCTAATTTTTGAGATGTACACTTCAGTGATTGATTTTTAGCCTTCTTTTCTTTGGTTTGCTGTTTCATATGTTTTAATGTGTACTATTTCATTTTGTTTCACTTTAAATGTTTTCTCATTTCCATTGTGATTTCTTATTTGGCCCCTAATATATTTAAGAGTGTCTTTCCTCACTTCTAGCCAAGTGGAAATCTTTTCTTTTAATTATCGATTTAACTTTTAATAATTGATTCTAACATAATTTCATTGTGGTTAAGGAAACTTTTTTCTGTTAAATAGATTGAGACTTGCTTTTATGGCCCACTATATTATGAATTTTGTATGTTCCTTATTTGCTTTATAAGACTGTGTACAATGCAGTTATTGGGGACAGGTTCTATACATAATTTAGGATAACATGCAAGTCTTCTATATCATGAATTTTTCTTTTCAGTACTGAAAGAAATATTTTTAAATTTGCTCCTATGATAATGAGTGTATCTGTATCACATTTAAATTGTCAATTTTTAATTTAAATATGTATCAGTTATTGTATGCCCACTATGTATGTATGGAAGCATTCCCCTCTTCAATACTAAGATCTCTAAATCAATAGAGCCCAGAATCACAGAAACAATAAACAAAAATTTTGCAAGTACCGATGAGGGGAAATTTTGTCAGTAAATGATTAGATGTAATAATGAGAGGGTACCATGTCCTTCAAATTCATTCATTCTTCAACTCCATTAATTCTTCAACTCATTAATTGTGACAATGGAAGAAACCACACCACTGGTCACTGATTCTAAGCACATACTATATCCATTAAGACAACATGCTAACCTCACACGGTGTTATTGACAAAACACCTGACTGTCTATAGGCTACAGGCATACCTAGTTTTGTTGCACTTTGCTTTATTGTGCTTTGTGGATATTGCACTTTTTGCAAATTGAAGATAAGAACCTCCACCAGCAAAAAGAGGCTCAGGTGATGTTTAACATTTTTTAGTGATAAAGTAGTTTTTAGTTAAGGTATTACTTTTTTTATACATAGTGCTATTGCACACTGCGCAGACTACTATATAGTGAAAACATAACTTAGTTTGCTGGAAAACCAAAAAGTTTGTGTGACTCACTTTATTACAATATTTGCTTTATTGCAGTGGCCTGGAACCAAACCCACAATATCTCGGAGGTCTGCCTGAACTTTGTTATGAAGTCAGATGCTTCTGTGCATATGGAAAGTGAAACCCATTTTCATTTTTCTATTGCCTTACCTTTTTATGGAGTGAACTTCTTTTTAAAAAACTCAAAGGTGCATAAAGTATTCACTAAGTCTATGAATGGCATTGCTGGAAGAAGCATGGTGGGTAGGGAAAGAAAATCCAAACCAGCATAAGTATTTATGTAGCTTCATCAGTTGAAATAAATGTACAACATTTATAGCAAGGGATGTGGATAATGGGAAAGGTTATCTATGCTTGTGTGAGGGTGGGTGGTAATATTGTACATGCATTTTTTTGATAAAATAAAAATTACTTTTAAGTTGTTGTGGACTTTAAATTCTATTAACAAAGAACATTAGTCTTTTCCAGCAATGGAATCCAACTTTCTAGGGAGAGTTCTGGAGCACTTTGAGAAAAATCAGAAGCAAATTATTAAGGCAACATTAATTCAACATGCCATGTAGGCACACAGAACAGATACCACAATTTGTCTTTACTTGTTTATGTGTTTGCTCATTTTCAGAGGTTCGGAATAAAAACAAGTAAACAAATAAACAAAAAAAAAGACATTAAAAAGCAGCTCAGAAGCAAAAAAGGGGATGGGACCACTTACTTCCCTGCTGTGAATGGAGCAGGGAGTCCCTCTCCTTAAGCAATTTGCAGACTAGGAAACCCTTTACCCCCAGAGTCCTAATTATCAGCTAGGCAATTAACAAATTATTTCCTCAAGTCTAAGATCATCTATCCTAAAACCCACTATCAATTTCATAACAGCTTTGGGGCAGGCATTGTGGGGAATGGTTGGCAAGTCTACCTTGACAAGAATTGCAAAATGCATCCCAATTTCAGCAATATTAATATGTGAAGATTATGCATCTTTCAACAGAAAGAGTCTTTAAAATACTCCAGTTTTTGGTCTTCAAGCATTTCACACATCTGCTCTCGGCCTGCCGGTTTTGGTATTTTTGTACAGCTGTACAGTGGGTATATTACGCAGAGTCTCCTCCAAGACTGAAGCCCTCTGGCCTCAGCTGTACTGAGTGTTGGCTGTGACAGCTCTTTTGTTTGTTTGTTTTTTTAAGATTTTATTTATTTATTTATTTTTATAGAGAGGGGAAGGGAGAGAGAAAGAGGGAGAGAGGTCGATGTGTGAGAGAAACATCGGTTGCCTCCTGCAGGTGCACCAACCAGGGACCTGGCTCATGTAACCCATTCATGTGCACGGGCTTAGAATCTGACTGGGAATGGAATTGGCGACCTTCTGCTTTGCGGGACAATGCTCAATCAACTGACAACCGTGCAGGTCAGGGTGGCCAATAGCTCTTAATGGAGTACCCTCGGTATGATTTTGTTACAGGACCCTGACACTGCTGCTCTGGAACAGCCGTGGGGTTCGACTGCCCTCCATCAAGAAGTGTGACTCCCAATGTAAGAGTTTAGTGAAAAAGGAAAGGGATTGTTTATTTAAAGGTTACGCAGATTTAGAATAATGGCAGATTTCTGCCATTAAGTCCACTCCCTTTAAAATACCCAAAAACACATAGTCCTGCCTCCCTTTTCCAAGCCAGGCTGATTCTAGAATATACCAGGCAAAGGTACTTTATGTTTCAGAAAAGCAGAAGTCTGCAGCTCAGAATTCTGGGTCACAGTTCAGTTCAGCCCTGGGCATCTCCCATGAACCCGTGCTTGGTCAGGTAGGACCCCGCACAGCTCCATCAGCTCTGCTGTCACCTTCTCCAGGAAGATTTCCCAATGGGTCTCCTCTTTCTTACTCTAGCTCTTACTCCAAACTGCGGAGTGTCTCCTACTCCAACCTGTGTGGCATCTCCCTACACATCAGACCTCATGGTGGACTGGGGCCCCTTCTCTACACTTTTTCAGACCACATGACTGCTTCCTCCTTCTCTCTCAGTCCACCCTTATTTTAAATGCTTGGCCTCACATTTAAGCCCAAGCAAGTGGCATTGTTCCCTCTCGGACCCCTCCCCCACAGACAGCACCACAAGGCAGTGACGTGGGTTGCCCCACCCCGGTGAATACCTAAGGCTCTGTCCCTCACCGCATAATAGGTGCACCGAGACCAGAAAAAAAAAATGGCCTAAACGAAAGAACAGATCAAAGCTCCAAAACTAGAGCTAAGTAATGAAGAGACGGCCAACCTAACAGATGCAGAGATCGAAACACTGGTAATCTGGATGCTCACAGAACTGGTGGCGTATGTTCACAATATGGAGGAAAAAGTGAAGGCTGTGCAAAGTGAAATAAAGAAAAATACACAGGGAACCAACAGTAAAGGGAAGGAAACCGGGACTCAAATCAACGATTTGGAGCAGAAAGAAGAAACAAACATTCAACGAGAACAGAATGAAGAAACAAGAATTCAGAAAAATGAGGAGAGGCTGAGGAACCTCTGGGACAACTTTAAATGCTCCAACATCCAAATCATAGGGGTGCCAGAAGGAGAAGAGGAAGAGCAAAACTTATTTGGAAAAATAATGAAGAGAATTTCCCCAATCTGGCAAAGGAAATAGACTTCCAGGAAGTCCAGGAAGCTCAGGGAGTCCCAAAGAAGTTGGACCCAAGGAAGCACACACCAAGGCACATCATCGTTACATTTCCCAAGATTCAAGATAAGGAGAGAATCTTAAAAGCAGCAAAAGAAAAGGAGACAGTTACCTACAAAGGAGTTCCCATAAGACTATCAACTGGTTTCTCAAAAGAAACCTTACAGGCAAGAAGGGTTTGGAAAGAAGTATTCAAAGTCATACAAGGCAAGGGCCTACATCCAAGATTACTCTGTCCAGGAAATCTATCATTTAGACTGGAAGAGCAGATAAAGTGCTTCCTGGATAAAGTAAAGTTAAAGGTGTTCATCATCACCAAGCCATTATTATATGAAATATTAAAGGAACTAATCTAAGAAAAAGAAGAAAATCAAAACTATGAACAGTAAAATGACAACAAACTCACAACTACCAACAACTCAACCTAAAACAAAAACAAACTAAGCAAACAATTAGAACAGGAACAGAATCACAGAAATGGAGGATCACTGGAGGGGTTATCAGCAGGGAGGGGGAGGATGGAGAACGGGGGAAAAGTTACAGGGAATAAGAAGCATAAGCGGTAGGCACAAAATAGACAGGGGGAGGTTAAGAATAGTGTAGGAAATGGAGAAGCCAAAGAACTTACATGTACAGCTCATGGACATGAACTGAAGCGGGGGAATGCTGGTAAGAGGGCGGGTACAGGGTAGAGGGGAATAAGGGGGAGGAAAAAAATGGACAACTGTAATAGCATAATCAATAAGATATATTTTAAAAATAAAAAAAATAAAACAGACATTGACTGCTTTAAAAAAAATACATACATACATACATACATACATACATACATACATACTTGGCCTAGAACTTCATATGTGACTTCATATCCAGTTCCACCTATTACGTGCTGCTTTTGCCAGTTCCCCCATATCTTTTGCCTCCTTTTGGCTGCCATCTTTAGTCAGCGCAAGAGTTCTCAGAGAAGTAGGGGCATCTGGCTCCTGCCTCTCACACAGGCACTGTATAAGCTCCCTCTGTCCCTCCCACATCCCCTCACCCCTGCTATGTCACAGTCCCTGAATGCTCCCAAAGTCAAGTACACCTTTGCATAGGGCAGCACAGCTTTTAACTTGTCATTGTTATGTAAAGTATCTTAAAATCCCCATCGTCCACTCCCCCCTTCCCTTAACCCAGGTTTGTGGGGTTTTCTTCCTATTTTCAGAGACACCCACTCTGCACCCCATTACAATTTCCATTCTGCTCAAAAGAGCCATCTTTCCCAAATTCACATCCCCAGGACTGCAGGCATCCCCAGGAGTGACGGGACAGGGGAATGCGAGCCCAGCTCTCTGAGGCCCTGGCAGCCTCTCCCTCTGCCCAGTCCTGCTTGCTTCCCTCTCCCTCCACAGTGTAGGTCCTGAGAGCTCTCTAGAATTCAAGCCTCCTCAGGGTCAGCTTCCTGGGGATCCAACCTGGGACAAAGTCTAATCTCAAACTTTGACCTCTGCCTTCATGCTGGAAGGTAGGAATTCTCCTGGTATGTAAGGTTTTTAGGCCTGACGGCATCATTCTTCTCAATGCAAAAAATGAAAGCATCACTCCTGAAGCCTGTATTTACTTCCTAAGGCCTGGGGCGGGTGCTTCTAGGAGCCAAAGCAATCTCTAGGCTCTAACAAAGCACCTCAGGCAGAGGTAGGCTGCCTTCCTACTGATGTGACACCTAACTTCTGAAAATTGCTTGCTGTCCCTGGGCCTCCAAATCCTCCCGTGTAAAATGAGGATAAATGAGAGAAAGTCTGGAAAGCATTCAGTGCCAGGGTGGAGCACAGCACAGGCTCAGGGAATGTTCCTTCCCATTCCTCTCTCCTGTGCCCGCTCCAGGTTGGACCATCGCCCAGTGGCTGCCCGTCCCGCTTCACTCTGAACGTCCTGTGGAAGGTCAGGGAAAATGGGCTCAGCTGCAGGCTGAGCGTGACTCTGTCTGGGGCCTGCACTGAGGAGAAGGACATGACTAGACAAGCCTTCCAAGGTGTGGCCGGCTGGGCAGGGCGTGGCCTGGGGGGTCTCACCCCTGCCCCAGGGAAGAAGCCACTGCATTCAGTGAGCCAGGAGGCACCAAGTGGGAGAGCTCAGGTTGCCTCCCATTCCCTTGGGAACTGGAGGGGGTGCCTGAGAAGTGTCTCCTTTTTGTGCTCAGCTGGGAATGAGTTGGTAGAGAATTTTCCCCTCCAAATGAGAGGATTCTCTTCCTTTCCCTGCCCCCGCCTTCCTCCCCATCCACTCCGCGGCCCACCAGCTCTCTGGGCAACTCTGGTTAGCAGTTTGGGCCTTTCTTTCTGCACACAATTGATGAGGGGAGCCCGGACCTGGTCCTTTCAAAAACCATATGGAACACTCTGTTTTTGTCACTCAGCTTCCAGAAATATGATCTTATGATCTAACAGAGGTAAAATCCAACTGGCCTGTCCTCTCCAGATGACAGTGTTTGTGCTTCTTCCATGGCATGGCATTTTCTATAACTTTTAAAGCTAACATTTCAAATTATTTTTAATAGGGCCTCCTACAGATGCTGATTTCTGGTTACTTTCCCCGTAACGTTGAAAGGTTCGATTCTTCCATTTATCCATCAACAAATTGCATTGAATGACGGTGCTCAGTGACCCAGGATGCCACTGGAGACAAAACACACCATACATATTTTCTGGTCTCCCTGGAAAATGAGTGCAAACACTTTCATCACTGCAGAGAAGGAAAATATGCACGGATAGGCGAAGATGTGCTTTGTTTTTTTGTTTTGTTTTATTTTTCTAAGGAGAGATTTTTCCCCTCCTCCAAACAGCGAAATTTTTATTGTTCTTATTTGTCAGCAAATTAACCAGTTAACTAGAATTCCTGCAAGTTTCACTCACTTTCTACAAGCCAAGGCCCCTGTGTCTCTCCAATTTGTGGAGATATTCCATTTTTACCCCACCTTGTTAAAAGTAGCATTTAAAATCTTTTAATTTGGATTCTTATTCTGTCCTGCTTTTTTAGCCCCAGTTTTAAAGAATCCTCTTTTCTTTATGAATGGTCCTTTTTAAATTTGGTGGAAAACTGGTTGGGTTGCTCAGACCTTTCTCTCTCTCCTATTAAATTTTCCCTTTTATGAAGGAACACAGTCTAGCCTCTTGGGAGTGAAGCAGGAGGAGAACCAGGAGCTCTTGCCTCATCGCAGCTGCAGCCCTCGCATTGGACTGCCTGTGAAGTTACCCTCTCTGTTGGGTGGAAGGACAATTAATCTCTTACTACACAGAAGTGGTGCCTGAATGCTTTAAGATGGAAATGTTTGTGTACAGGGTGGTCTATTTACAACAGTTGCCTTGTGATGCAACGCAACTTGAAAAGGAAACTTTTCTAGATGAGTCACTCGTTTAACAATAATAATTAGCATGTGGGAATCTTGCTTAGAACACCCAGCAGAAGAATATTTTATTGATTCCTTAAGAGTTGCCACCCTGTGGCTGAGGCCTCGACCAAGACAACATGCTAAAGACTGATTTCCAGTTTCATTTGTAGGAGTTTGGAGTAGGGTGAGTCAAGTTTAACAACTGTTTAAGAAAAAAAGACTTAGGAAACTTAAAGGATTTCAAAGATCAGTAGAACATAGTTGTTTAAAAAGTCAATAAAATGTTGGGATGCATTAGTACAAGCATAATATCTCAGACAAAGGAGGTGATTATTCTCTTGCACTCTTTGATGGTCAGTCCATATTTGGCGTATTTTTTTCAGTTCTAGGTAATGAATTTTAAAACAGACATTAACAAACTAGAAACTGTCTAAGGAGGACAATCTGAGTAATGAAGGATCTGGAAACCATATGAAATAATCATGCCTGGATTAGTTAGAAGACCAGGGTTCTGAGTTAGGTAGAATCAGGTTATAGTCACAGCTCGGCCTGGAGAAAGTTACCTAAACTTGCCTCCATGTTCTCATCTATAAAAACAAGGTAATAATAATAATACCCATGCAAGGGGTATTCTGGGAGTTAAATAAAAATAATTCATGTATACCTGTTGCACAGTGCCTAGCCCAAACATGTGTTCAATAAATATTAAGTGTTATTATTAATACTGACAACAGAAATAGTCATTATGGTATTACTGCATTGTTTGTGGCATTTTCAGCTTGTAAAATGACTTTACATCATTACATGTTCTAATGTTTAATGTGAGTTAGGCATTGTTACTCTCATTTTCAGAAGAAAACCTCACCTGCCCCAAGGGGCCCTTGCTGCTATGCTCGGCTATGGGGCGCCAATCCTGTGCCTCCACTACAGAGACCCCGGCCCAGAGCAGCACCCTGGCATCCAGCCGCAGACTGAATGAAGCCACCCTGCTCCTGAGGAGAGAGACAGCCCCTGACAATAGGTCTGACCAGTCTTTGAGATCACAAAGCTTCTAGTCAATTTGGCCTTTTGTGGATAGCTATATCCATAAGTGATGACAAGGCCATTGGATGCTGCTGTCATGCTCATTGGCTTGAGAAAGGAGAGACCCCAAACTGGTTGAACTAGAGACTTTAGCAAGTGTTTAGCTCCTGTGCCCATCAGTTTCCTCAGCAGAAAAACAGAGAACCTTACGTCATCAGGCAGTTTTTGAATCAAATATGTAAGCACATAAAAGTCCTTTGAAAAAACTAGAAAGTGCCCAAAACAGCATTGCTAAAGTAATTTCAAATCAGATGATAACTAGCATTTAAATGTCAAAAAAAGCTCTAAGTCAAGGCTACATTAACGAGAGCGAACTTGTGTAAGAATCACTGGGCAGATCCTTATAATCAGACATTCATAAGTGGAATCATGATTTTAGTCCAGCAATTGTAGCTGGAGTGGAGGCTCCCACCTGTCCCATGAGCCCAGAGCCTTCCAACACCGCAGCCTGGCTCCCCAATGACCTGCCTTGGCCACCCATGTAAGTCCTAGTCCCCTGTCCCCCACCACTGGGGGATTCTCTGGACTTCTCTGGTGTTCTGGTCTTTCATTCTAACCTCAGCCCCTTTCTACTTCTGCCTTAGGCACCCTTATCTCTCTGACCATTCTTCTGGCACAAGGCCAGCCCCAGGAAACCCTCACTCAGGACAGCCTCAGTCCCTGGGAAAGGGAGCTCTCCTCCTTTATCTTCAAAGGCACTCAAGGTCATGGCATCTCCGGAATTGAGGTCTGGTCCTTAAAATGAGGTCTAGGGGGAAGCTCATGACATTGGTCTTGGGAATAATTTTATTGATATGACATCAAAAACACAGGCAACAAAAGCAAAGATAGACAAGTGGGACTACATCCAACTGGAAAGCTTCTGCGCAGCAAAGGAAGCCATCAATAGAATAAAAAGGTGACCTACTGAATGAGAGAAAATACTTGGACACTGTATATTTGACAAGACATTTTTTCCAAAAATATAAGGAACACCTACAACTCAAGAGAAAAAAAAAGCTAACAACTTTATTTAAAACTGGGCAAAGTACTTGAATAGACAGTTCTCCAATTAAGACATACAGATGGCCAGCAGGTATATAAGAAGGTGCTCAATATTGCTAATCATCAGGGAAATGTAAATTAAAACCATAATGGGATATCACCTCACACCAATTAGGATGGCTTTTATTGAAAAATAAAACAAAGATTGGGTGTTGGCAAGGATGTGGGGAAATTGAAACCTTTGTACCCTGTCAGTGGGATTGCAAAATGGAGCACAGTTATGAAGAGCAGTATGGAGTTTCCTCAAAAAGTTAAAAATAGAACTACCATATGATCCAGCAATCCCACTTCTGGGAATTTATCCAGAAGAATTGAAAACTGGATCTCAAGGAGATATTAGCACTGCCATGTCCATTATAGCACTATTCACAAAAGCCAAGATGTGGAAACAAACTAAATGTCCATTGACAGATGATTGGATAAAACAAATGTGGTCTATGCACAGAGTATTATCTCACCTTAAAAAGGAAGGAAACCCTGCAATAGGCAACAACATGAAAGAACCTGTGATATAATGCTAAGTGAAATAAGGCAGTCACAGAAAGACAAATACTGTGTGATTCTACTTGTACAGATATCTAAAATGGTTAAACTCATGGAAGCAGGGAATAGAGAGACTAGAATTGTAGGTGCCAGGGGATGGGGGTTGGGGGGAATGGGCAATTGCTCCTCAACAAGGCTAAAGTTTTAGTTACACAAGATGAATTAGTTTTTGCGATTTGCTGTACAACAATGTACCTATTAATAACAATACGTATTGTACACTTACAATATGTTAAGAGGGTCCATCTTATGTTAAGTGCTCTTATATAAATAAACAAACAAACAAACAAACAATCTAATCTGCCCGGAAAGGGTAACTTCTTAAGTGGGGTGCATGCCCACATACATGTCTGTGTGTGTCTGTGTGTGTACATGTGCACACATAAGAGAGTGAGAGGGAGAGGTGATCTATGTGTCAGTTAAAATACACCAACATCCTTTCGGGTTGGGCAAGGTAATACCAATACTCTGCTTTAGATCAAGCATACAGTTTCACAAAGCCAGGAATTAAAACAGAGGTATTTGAAGTTAATCATTCCACTAAAAATGTATTATATGTGTATGTATATGTATATATGTGCATGTGCACATGTTCATGTATGTATGTTTGAAAGGAATTACACCTCAAAGTTAACACTGGCTCTCTCTACATAATAGGTTAAAGGTATTTTTTCTCTGATCTTTCAATTGTATTCTCTAATTTAAAAATTTTTCTAATGAACCTGTATTATTGAATATTAAAGAACTAATAAGAGCTTTACGACAGCCTGGGGTTAGTGTAACTGGTTCCAGCAACTAGCATTAGATATGCCCCAATTCCCGAAAGATGGTGATTTGGCAGACCTGCCTGCGTCCATCCAACGTCCATACTCTCCTCGTTCCTTGCCATGAACGGATCACTTTGTGTGGGGCAGCAGGGGCCCAGAAATCACTCATTTTCCTTTGCATCCAGGAATGGTCACACAGCCTAGTTCTATCACTAAGATGTGAGCAGAAGTCACTGAGTGAGGCTTTAACTTTATTCTTGTTATGATTTTCTTCCATCATATGCTTGCAGCAATAGGAGACGTTTGTATGAGGCATGAATTCAAGCATTTTTCCTACCTAAGAAAACTTTAATACAGAACTGAAGATTGTGAAAGCCAGGTGGGCAAACACCTGGAAAGAGTGCATGGACAAAAACCTTAATAAGGTACAACACCACTTTGCCCTCCTCACAAAAATGTGGGACTGTGGTTAGACTCCAAATCTGGGGGTCTTTTCAACTGATGTAGACAAAGCAGTGGCAGTAGACCAAAAGAAAGGAGGCAGGTGAGGTGTGAGTCTTTTCCTCTCCTAAATTCTGTAATTCTGAATGTCACAAAGGTCCTTTGTTTAAGAATAAATACTGCATGTTCCAAGCAATTCCCGGAATTTTTTAAATGGCGTCCATTTTCCTGGAGGAGAAGCTTGTAATGATCTGCTTGGCTCTCTGCCTTTAAAGCCCTCAACAGGAGTCACTTAACCCCCAATTTGTAGGCTCTGCTCTGCTCCCAATCCTGTCCCCAGGTGGGGAGAGGTACGTCACCCCAACCTCTCCTGCCCTGTCTTCCCTGGTCACCTGGCTCATCTACAAAAAGCAAGTCTCCTTGTTAGTTTCTGCTAGAGACGGACATTTACTCCTGGATGGAAATATAAAAAAAGATGTATTTATTTTTTAAAGTCTGTTTGTAAATATAAAACAAAGATGAAATCTTTAAAAATAGGGTGTTCCAAAAACAATCACCAAGTACTAGCACTCCTAGGTGGTCAAGACATTTAATGCACGAGGACCTTCTGCTTCCAATTGGTCACAGGGGGCTTAGGAAAGCCTTTGGGATTTATTCTAATCTTCCAGGAAACAGTACATTTCAAGGGAGAAAAATACTTTAAAAATTGTTCCATGAAGCCTTCACTATACAACTCTTAAATACACAGCCTCTTCCTTTAAAAGCTTGCACGCTTCCATACTATCCCATTTTTATTCAGACAGGTTAAAATGTGCTTTTTTTTTTAATTTAGGGAAAGTAATTTGATGAAATTTAACAGCCCTAATGAATTAAGCTGAGGAAAATGCAGAAGGCTTTAATAACAGCAAACCTATTGAAATGAAAGAGCCTATACATTGTTCTACTGACAGACTTTCTAGCAGAGCAAACCAGATGTAGGTTGCCAAGGAAAGTTCAGCTTGTAAATTGTAAGAAAAGAGTATACTGCCAGGCTCTGCTGGGCTCTGTTATTTCTTCATTAAAATGCACTGTCAATCAGGTTGAAAAGAAATGTCTAATTAACACCATAGGGCACCAAAAAATGTAGTGTCAGAAACTCAGCTGCTATCCCCTTTTACAGCTGTATCTCTCTAAGCAGCTCCACTCCTTGTTCACCCCTGCCCCCAACAACAGAGCCCCTCCCCCATATTCTACTTGCTTATGATCAAAAGCATGGGAGAAATTGCAAAATGCATTGCATTATATAATTCCCTCTTTATAGCTGTGAACAAACTAGAACTAAAGGTTCCAGCAACTTCCCTTCTTTTTGTGCCCTGTATGCATGTGAGGACTCAAATACAATGGAACATCATGCAAACCAACAGACTTTCATCTTGAGATCTCCTCTTCCAAGATGCGGAAGGTTGAAAAGAGTTCTACCCTGAGCGAGTCTAGTCCTGGCTTTACCACTGAACAACTTGTGTGACTTTGGGGATGTTCCTTCACAGCAAGAAGCCTCAGCTTTATCACTCATAACCTAGGGGTAAGTAATATGGTCTCAGCACCCTGCTTCAAGGATTACTTTACAGATCAAATGAGACAGGGTAGATAAAAAGCTTCATGATATTTAATGCACAATTATTATTACCCCAGTGTTGGCAGAGTTGTGTGAATCCCGCATGTTTTTGGTTGGTTGGAGGCCTAATGTGTCCTGATGCCTCCTGAAGGGTCATGGTCTTCACCTCCCCTCTGCTCAAACATTGCTCATGCCTAGGTCACGGGGACCTAGTGGAAGCTGAGGATGGGTCCAGGAATTTGGGTTTGAGGGAAGTTCTTGAAGGAGGAAATACAATATATTAATTAGAGACTCTAAGGCTTAGACTAGAATGCTCCCCACTCCCTTCACCTCCAGGCTCCAAATACTGCTGGTTTCTCCACATAGTCTTTCTATTCTCATCTCCCTTAGGCTCACAGACTGGCACTCCTGCCATGGAATCCGTATCTCTTCCCTCTAGTCCCTTCTGTTCATGGCTATCATATTAGTTCTAGTTAAACTCCACAAAGCAGGGTTAACCTCACTGCCTGAGGATTTTAATGATTCCATTGTGTCTATATACAAAGTCCCACCTCCTTCACCTGGTCCTCACACTTAGTGACGCCATCTACTTTGCAGGCTTATCTCCCATCCCTTCCTTTTCAAGTCTGCCCAGGTATTTTGAAGTTTCTTGTTCCTTAATCATACTTAAAAAAAAAAATCCTCACCTCAGGATATGTCTGTTGATTTTTAGAGAGAGAGGAAGGGTGGGGGAGAGGCAGAGAGAGAGAGAGAGAGAGAGAGAAAGAGACAGAGAGAGAGACATTGATCAGTTGCTTCCCATATGTACCCCTACCAGGGATCAAATCCGCAACCTAAGTACGTGCCCAGACTGGTATCAAAACCACAACCTTTTTGTACACAGGCCAACGCTGCAACCAGCTGAGCCACCCAGCCAGGGCAATCATAATTTTAATAGTCTCTTTTACTTTTTCAAATACATTCAACACAGTCATTGCATACTCTCTATATGATCATCTAATGTTTGGTATCTTCACTGACCCGGTTCTGCTGTTTGTGGCTGTTTAGCTGATTCTCGCTCATGGTACTTGGTTTTCTCAAATGTTCTCTGATTTCTTTCTTTTTTAAGTATATTGCATTGACTGTGCTATTATGGTTGTCCCAATTTCCCTCCCTTTGCCCCCTCTGCCTGGTACCCCCTTCCCTCCAGCAATTACCCTCCTTAGTTCATGTCCATGAGTCATGACCATAAGTTCTTTGGCTTCTCCATTTCATATATTATTCTTAATATCCCTCTGGCTATTTTGTACCTACCAATTATGCATTTTAATCCCTTCACCTTTCCCCCATTCTCCCCTTTCAACCTTCCCCCTCTCAACTGATAACCCTTCAAATGATGTCCATACCAATGATTCTGTTCCTGTTCTGGTTGTTTGCTTAGTTAGTATGTTTTTTAGATTCAATTGTTGATAGTTGTGAATTCATTGCCATTTTAGTGTTCATAGTTTTGATCTTCTTCTTTTTCTTAAATAAGCTCCTTTAACATTTCATGTAATAATGGCTTGGTGATGATGAACTCCTTTAACTTTACCTTGTCTGGGAAGCACTTTATCTTCCCTTCCATTCTAAGTGATAGCTTTGCTGGATAGAGTCATCTAGGTTGTAGGTCCTTGCTTTTCATCACTTTGAATGCTTCTTGCCAGTTCCTTCTTGCCTGCAAAGTTTCCTTTGAGAAATCAGCTGATAGTCCTATGGGAACTCCTTTGTAGGTAACTCTCTGCTTTTCTCCTACTGCATTTAAGATTCTCTCTTTATCTTTAACCTTTGGCATTTTAATTTTGTTGTGTCTTAGTGTGGTCCTCTTTGAGTCCAATTTGTTGGGGACTCTGTGCTTCCCGGACTTGTATGTCTATTTCCTTCACCAAATTAGGGAAGTTTTCTTTCATTATTGTTTTAAATAAGTTTTCAATTTCTTGCTCTTCCACTTCTCCCTCTGGCATCCCTATGATTTGGATGTTAGCATGTTTACAGACGTCCCAAAGTCTTCTTGTACTATCTTCATTCTTTTTTTAATTTTTGTTTCTTCTTTCTGTTCTGGTTGAATGTTTATTTCTTCCTTATGTTCCAAATCATTGATTTGAATCCTGGCTTACTTCCCTTCACTGTTGGTTCCCTGTAGATTTTTCCTTATTTCACTCAGCATAACCTTCATTTCTTCCTTTATGTTGTTGCCATACTCAATGAGCTCTTTAAGCATCTTGATCACCAGTGTTTTGAACTCTGCATCTGGTAGGCTGGCCATCTCTGTTTCATTTAGTTCTTTTTCTCAGGTTTTGATCTATTTTTTCACTGGGCCATATTTCTTTGCCCCATCAATTTGGCAGCCTCCCTTTGTTTCTGTGTATTTAGTAGAGCTGCTTTGATTCCCTATAAAAGGCACCTGTAAATTATGTGTGTGTGGAGGGGGGACCTTAGATAATCACAACCCGCTTCACTGCATTGTGGTTTTGTGTGGGGGGAGGGCTCAAAAATGGGGCTGTGCCACTGCCTGGCTTCTAGGGGTTTGCCTGGCATTTGCTCTGTTTCCAGTCACTTCATCCACTCCTTGTATGTGACTGGTACCCTTCCAGCTGTTGTCCTGGTGTTGAATGCCAGAGTGGGTGGGTTTGCATATACTTTTAATACCATGTGGGCCCTTTAGGCAAAGTTTCCTGAAAATTCTGCAGTTTCTTCTGCTCCAACCCCCACTGGTTTTTACAGCCAGCAGTTATGGGGATTTATCTTCCTGGCACTGGAATCCTGGATCATGCATTCTGGCCTGGAGCTGGGATCACTCGTTCCCAAGGTATCCCTCCCGACTTTTATCCACTAGACATGAATATGGGACTGCCAGTGCCCATTCTGCCACCACTGCTGCCTGTCTGCGCCACAATGCAGCCCCTTACCTCTCCACTCATTTCTACTCCTTTGCCCCTCCTACCTGCCTGGATGATTATGGCTTCTTTAAATCCTTCGTTGTTGGACCCCCATACAGTTTGATTTTCTGACAGTTCTGGGTGTTATTTGTTTTTGGATTTAGTTTTAATTCTTTTTGTGGGTTGTATGAGGAGGCTATGCATGTCTACCTACACCTCCATCTTGACCAGAAGTCTGTAATCTGATTTCTTAAAAATCTTGATTTGCATTCTCTACAATCTTATCTAAAATGATTCATTGAGGACTGCTTTTAAGGCACATTCCTCAAGAGAGAATTTTAGTTTACATCTGCCATGTAACTCAGGCACTACCAACCCTGGTTCTCTTTAAACTAAACTCTTGGCTTGAGATTTATCAGATGACATGGGCAGTGTGAATTTGGGCCACACTCCTCCATAAGGAGCTTGATTATGGTTATGAGTTCTCAAGGATTTCTTTTTCCATAAGAGGGCAATTTTTTTTCCAGTATCCTTTTAGAGGTGGAGCTTTTTGCTTAGGTCACTCACTTAAGGTATCTTCAGGGTTGTGGGATCTCTGATCTGACTTTCTGTGTCCCCTGTTCCCCTGTGCAGCCCTTTAACACCAATTCTCCAGGCAGTCAGTGACTGACAAAGGCCCACCGAGCAACAGCTGACTCAGTGCTCACCACTTCACTTCTTTTTGGAATTTGAAGCTTTCTCTTGTTTTTTGAAAATCTTGCTATACATATTAAAAGCCTTTTAAAAAATAATCAAGCATTTTTTGGGACCTTGTAAGGGAATGTTTTTTTAAGACATCTAGTTTACCCTTTTTCTAGTCTGTCTCTACAAGCCCTCTTGGATCATCCAAGAAATCCTTTCAGTTTTCAAGCCTGTTTTGCACATTGCAGACTCCTCATCATAGCTCATCAAGTGTATTTATAATGCTATAGCCATCCTCATCTGGCTACCAGTCATTGATGGCTTCTGTTATGTCAAGCACAGAGTGAAGTATTTTTCATGCATTGAATAATTTAACCTTATAAAAACCTTAAGAAGTAACTCTAATCAGCACCCATTTTTTAAGACTATTTTCTAGAGCAGTTTTAGGTTCACAGCAAAACTGAGAGTGAGGTACAGTGATATCCAACATATTCCAGGTCCCAGCTTATGTGTATTCTCCCCCACTCTCAATATCCCCCACCAGAGTGGAACATATTTTATAATTAATGAACCTACCTTTGATATGTCATTATCACCCTAAAGTCACAGAGCTAATAAATTCATGGAGGCCAGATTCATATCAAGGACCGTTGGATTCTAAATTCTGTACTACAGGCCACTAAACTAAACCACTTATTATATTTTACATCTAGTTTTCATAATTGTGTAGCTTGTTCCCTGAGGGTAGAGAACAGTCCTCATACACATTCTCAGCATCCAGCGTGAAGTTATTTTCTCAACAGATATTAATTACTTATTTATTAAACTAACATTTATATCTGGTATGTCACAGAAAATTATTAGCTACTCTTAGTGTTACAGAAAAGACTGGCAGAAGCTATGATTTTCAAAGAGTTCAAAGCCAGTAAAAGGACTTATAGTTCTGCCCAGATGGCATAACTACCTAGTTCTCCCCACCAACTAAAAATCTATGAACATAACACAACGCAAATGTGTAAAGAGTCTCTAGAAAAATGAAAAAGAAAAAGACAGACTGCTTTGTGACCTTAAGACTTAAGGAATGACACAATATTAAGTTTCTTCCAACCTAGAGTTGCCAAAAGACACAGATGAAAAAACAAACAAACGAATAAAAACCCCTTGCTCCCTCTAGCCTAAAGTCCAACTAGACCTAACCAGAGACATTTTTGGCAATATCCCCACATTATTAAGCTAATTTTAAGATAAGTAAATTAGCTTAATATCCACATTGGAATGTAAGCCTTCCAAACAGAAGAATATTTCTATGCTTACTGTTATCTCATCTCATATTCTAGAATGAATCTGCCTAGAGAAGAACCTCACTGACTATCAGGGTAACTGGAGATAGATTTCAAACCACAAAACCTGGTGACACTCCAAAACTAATTCATGAGACTCTGCTCAGCATATCCTATTCTCTATTTTAAAGTGGTGGGGGGATCATATTTTCATTGTTAGGTGTAAAAGCAGTAAATGATTTCATCGACTTTGACTATATCTGTCAGCAACAAGAATCTGAGGCTGGTGAGGATGCAAACATTAGCAGACCAGCCACTGTGATGCTTTACGCAGGGCTGGGGGCATATTTTTTAATGTTATTCAATTATTTTTTGCTTTTCATCCTTTAGTTCATCTAGAATGCTTCCTTAATTTTCAGACACCAGGCTAAAGCTAACTTGTTGAGTTTTTATCAGGGTTCACTGGCTCTAGAAAAAAATGAGTGATAAAAGCTTTGTATTTGGCCTCCATCTCATTTTCCAACAATTTATTTTCTTCCTTCACCTCTCTCTAAGCATCCAATATTCCCAAGCCCCCTCTCATGATCTGCCTACCCTCTCCTTGCAATCTTATGTCAATTTGGTATGTTGCCAACCCAACCAAGGTAGAGTGTTGGAAATGCGACTGAGTTATAGATGAGCGTTTGTTTTAAATCAACTTTGAAAAAAGACACAAACCAAAATGTGCAGGCCTGGAGAGATAATTAATTTGGTGGTTGCATGTGGATAAAATGCAGATTGTTTTCCAGTTTTTCAAGTAGTACAGTGGTGGGCTTCAAAGATACAACAAATCTTTAATAAGCATCTTCCGTGTGCCAGAAGCTATGCCAGGTACTGGGAATAACAAGAAGATGTAATCCATGCCTCCAGGTAGCTCAAGGTCTATGAAGAACACAGGGACCAAGGGAAACAATTACAACACAGTATTAGTTGTTCCACCTGAGAGTTTCCATTGCATTAAGCTGTTGGCACTTACCTCACACCATAGTTTCTCCAGCTCCTAACTCAGTGTCAGGCATACAGCAAGCTCTCAAAAATATCTGATGAAATAATGAATGAATACATGAATGAACAAGCAAAACATTATTGAAGTTCCAATATAGAGTGTGGCAAAAGCAATTAATTCTGGCTGGAGGAAAAAGTCAGTGATGGTGACTTTTAAGAGATGGTGATTTGAGCTGCGGCTTAAAGCATGGCTAGCATAGAGTGTGACCTTGAATGAGCCCACAATCAAAGTCAGAGTAATTCAGCTGAGTGGAAGTTCAGGCAGAGAAAGAGGGCATTTTGAAGTAAGGGTGTTCCAGGCAGAAGTACCTCCAGCACCTAGTTTAGTGCCTGGCACATGGTGGGAACACAAGAAGTATTTATTGAATGAATGATAAATGTAATAAGCAGTTATACAAAGTCACCAGTATTGTGAAAAAGTAGGCACATTTAGGGAATGGCATATTTGGAAACTGAACACGTGAGTCATAGAGCAAATTAAGCCTGAAACATCCCTGGAGGCAAAAATGACAAAACTGAAGCTGTTCTACTTCAGGTACATCATGAGAAGGCAGGGTTCTTTGGAAAAGATGATGACACTGGGAAAAATAGCAGGCAGCGGGAGAAGAGGGAGACCAAATACGAGATGATCGACTCCATAAAAGAAGCCATAGTTTCTACCTTTCTTTCTCTTTCCCTTCCCCTCTCTCTAAAAATAAATAAATAAAATTAAAAAAAAATTTTTTTAAAAAGCCTTGGCTGGTGTGGTGCAGTGGATTGAGTGCCTACCTTAAACTAAAAGGTCACTGGTTCAATTCCCAGTCAGGGCACATGGCTGGGATGTGCGACAGGTCCCCAGCTGGGGGCGTGCGAGAGGTAACCAATAGATGTTTCTCTCACACATCCATGTTTCTGTCCCTCTCTTTCTCCCTTCCTTTCCCTCTCTCTAAAAATGAATAAATAATTTTTTTAAAGAAGCCATAGGCGTGAGTCTATAGGGGCTGAGAAGGGCTGTTGAGCACAGGAAATCATGCATATCATTTATTGATGGGGTTGTCAGGAGTCAGAGCTGACTCAATGGCATGTAACACACATATCTGGAAAATCACGTAATTATAAAAGAGAAAAAGAAAGATGGTTGGAGCATAAGAAATAGAGAATACAAGAAAACTGTAGTACAAGGAACAGAGCTGTTTGGAAGCAGAGGAACTGGACAGGGAGAAAAGAAATTTCTAAATCAGAGCATTGGAATAGCCTAGGGACTACAGAGTCGGAAGCCTGATGGTTGTGAGGAATAAACTTAAAGATCAAATACCACCAGGGTTAAAAGAGGCTTCAGGTAACAGGACTCTGACTGAGAATAACAGTACGGTGAATCGTTAAAGAAAGATAATGACTCAAAGGATCATGGTCCAGAAGGAGCTGACCCCTAAGGAAAAAAGAAATGAGGCAGGAAAAATTCGATCGTCCCTAAACTGAATCAAATCTGAGGGAGATTTATCAGACTCTGTGTTAGTTATCTATTGCTGCATAACAAATTACTTGAAAAGGTAGTGGCGGTAAACAATACACTTTTATTACCTCACACAGTTCCTGTGAGTGAGAAATTCGAGGCAGTTTAGTTGGTAGTTCTGGCCCAAGGTCTCTCATTAGGCTGCAGTGAAGATGTAGGCTGGGATTACAGTCATCTGAGGGCTTAACTGGGGCTCGAGAGTAACTCAATTACACGTTTGTGGAAGATTTCAGTTTTACCCAGCAGCAACTTTTCATAAAACTACTTGATGTCCTTAGGGCATGTAGGCGGCTTCCCCCAGAACAAGTATTTCAAGAGAGGGCAAAATGAAAGCTGCAATATCCTTATGACCTAGCTTCAGAAATCAAAGTCCATTATTTCTGCAATATCCTATTGGCTACAGCCCAGCACTATTCACAGTGGGTCCTCCACAAGTCTCAATACTGACTGGGTGGTAAGAGTCACTGGGGAGCTACCTCAGAGGCTGTGTTGGAGGCTGACTACCACAAATTACACTTGATAATCACCTAATCTGATGTAGTTTTCTAGATTTCGCAGGTAGGCAAGTTCAACAAGATGAACAAAGTAGCTGTCCACAGCTCCAGGATTATGTCATCCTTCTCTTACCTGATAATCATTTTAAAAGGATAATACTGTTTCCTAATAATTCTAACCAGGATCCCAAAGATGAGGCTCATTGGCCTAACTTGGGTCATATAAACAACCAGAAACCAAATCACTGTGATGGTGTGAGGGCAAGGGTGTCCACATAGGAACATTTCCATCTGAACTGCATGGGCTGAGCACGAGGAGCCCACCAACAGTATGGCAGGACAATGAACTCCGGTTGGTCCTGGTTCTGGCATGGTTCCCCCAAAAAGAGGAGATGCAAGGCGAAAAATAGGAAAGGTGGCAGGTGCCTCCTACAACCCCAGTGGAAAAAAAAAATGCCCCCTCTGTGCATACCTAAGGTCTTCTTTGGTTGTATAACATCACATCTTGTATCTCCTTTTCTTTCTTTCATCAACATATATTAACATCTGAGTATATTGCAAATATAGATACATCACCCTAAAAAAGATGTGCAAGCCCTGTAAACTGAAAACTATGACACATGGCTGAGAGAATTAAAGAAAACCTAAATAAAAGCAGAGACATACTATGTTCTTAGATTGGAAGACAGAATATTTTTATGTCAGTTATCTTCAAAATGATCTATAGATTCAATGCAATCCAAATCAAAATCCTAGAAGAGCTTTCATTTCGAACAAATTGAAAGGCCACTATGAAATTTATATGGAAATACAAAGGACCCAGAATAGCCAAAATAGCATTGAAAAAGAAGCACAGCCCTGACCATGTGGCTCAGTTGGTTGGAGCACCATCCTGTAAACTGAAGGCCATGGGTTTGATTCCTGGTCAGGGCACATGCCCCTATGTTACAGGTTCAGTCTTCTGTTGGGGTGTGTATGAGAGACAACTGATGAATGTTTCTCTCTCACATTGATGCTTCTCTCCCTTTCTCTCTCCCTCCCTTCCCCTCTCTCTAAAATCAATAAGTGTGTCCTTGGGTAAGGATTAAATAAATAAATAGTACAAAATAGAGAACTTACATTACCTAATTTCATAAAGCTATAGTAATCAAGGCAGTATTTTATTAGTATAGAGATAGAAAAATAGATTAATGAGAGAAAAACAGAAATAAAACCAGTTATATATATATATTTATATATATATGGTTAGTTAGTTGACTTTCACCAAAAGTACAAATGTAATTCCATTAATAAAGATTGTCCTGTCAACAAACAATGCTGGAACAATTGAATATCCATATATTAAAAAAATGAAATTTGGTCCATATTTCACACAATATATAAAAATACACTCAAAACAGATCAAAGACCTAAATGGAAATCTTAAAACCATAAACTTGTAGAAGGAAACATAGGAGAATACCTTTGAAATGTTGGATTGATCAAAGTTTTTTAGAATAGCCAAAGCATAGTACATTTTAAGAAACTGACATGAGACTTCATCAAATTAAGAACTCCCACTCATCAAAAGGCACTGTTAAGAAAATAAAAAGGCACACCACAAAATGGGAGAAAGCTTTTGTCAATTACATGTCTGACAAAGGCTTTGTAACCAGAATGTAAAAAGAACTCTTTCAAAACTCAATAATAAAACAACCCATATGTTGAAAATCCATTCCAACAGGCCAACGATAATACTCAGATGGCAAATAAGCCCGCACTCAACATCGTTAGTCATTAGGAAAATGCAAATTAAAACCACAGTGAAATGCCAGTACTTAGCTAATAAGAATCGCAAAAACTAAAAGAACCGACCAAACCAAGTGTTGGTGATGACCAACTGAAACTCTTCCGTCTTTCTGGAGAAGTTAAGAATGACATAACCACTTTGGAAAACAGTTTGGTAGTTTCTTGAAGAGTTAAGCAGATGTATACCTGAAGGACTCAGCCATTTGACTTCTAAGGATCATAAATCTAAATTTCTTAATATTTATCAAAAAAATAAAAACAATCTGAGCTGTACATCAATGTACATAGCAACTTTATTTGTAACAGCCCCACACTGTAAACAATCCAATGTAAATCAGTAAGTAAAAGAATAAAGAAACTATGGTATTAAAATACCGTATTTTGCCATGTATAATGCACACCCACGTTTTTGGCCCAGACTTTCAGGGAAAAAGCCTTTCATTTTAATTTTTAAATCCAATTATTTATTTATTTATATTTAGAAACAAAAACAATTATCATATTCCAGGGTATCATTTTGCATATGATTATCATTATTATTTTCTAGAGTTACACTTTTAATGCATATGCATAAATAAAAAAATTAAAAACATTTATATAGATACAGAATTAGTACTGCCCATGGAAACATGCACACTTATTTTTCCCTCAAAAATTTGGGCAAAAAGGTGCTCATTATACAAGGCAAAATATGGTACTGTGGAACACTACTCAGGAATAAGAAGGCATGGGCTATTAATGCAATACAACATGGATGAACTCAAAATAATTATTTTGAGTGTACACCTTCTATAATTCCATTCTTATAAAATCATAGGAAATTCAAACTAATCTACAATGTCAAAAGATGTTAGCGGTTACTTGGGTGTGGGGGAAAGGTACAGGGAGGACCAGGAGGGAGGGATGACCTAAGACCAGGAAGACTTTTTGGAGGCGATGGATATGTTCATTACCTTGGTTGCGGTAATGGCTTCACAAGCATATGCATAAGCCATTTACATTAATTATAACTCAAGCTGCAAAAAAAGAATACAAGATCTCAAGTTACCTCCCCTGCCCCCTTTCTCCAGAACTACTAGAAGACATGCTCTATAAAATAGGGAGTAAACCAAGAAAGAAGACATGGGATCCAAGATACAGGGAATTCAATGCGGGGGAAAGAAAAATGAATCTTCGGGAAGATGAAACTGATAGAATGGCCAATATGTTCAAATATATTAAGGATATTTACTCAAACTGGGAAAAGTCTGGGGATAACTCTTAGCAGGCACATTAGAAAACTTAGCATATAATGAAATAAGAAAATTATTGAATCCAAGGCAAATAAAATATTGCACAACAAAATAATGTCTTCTACATGGTTTTCCTCTAAATGTGCTTGCACCCAAACCTATCACCATGAAAGTGTCAACAATGCATGTTGATCTAATTATGGATCAAATTACTATATAACGGAAGGATTAGAGTGTGAAAAGTACATGTGTGAGATAGGAGCAAGCCAGTCCAAGGATGAAATCCTCATTGTCCATGGTGGGAAAGAATAGGTAATTTCTAAGTTGAAAAGCCAAAAAGTTGCAACACATTTAGATACATAGAGATTACTAGAGAAGGAATAGCTAAAAGAACCGGAAGTGGTTTCCCTGGGGATGGAGACGCAAGGAATGGGGAGTGGGTAGACCAGGAGCTGCTGATTGGGCAACAAGGCTTACTGAACTATTTTACTCAAATTGCGTGTATATATAATCTTGATAAAATTAAGAAATAAATTAACACATGGTACAATAAAAAATATCTCATTCAGGATAGTGGCGACGGTTGCACAACAATGTGAATATGCTTAATGCCACTAAACTGTACACTCGAAAATGGTTAAAATGATAAATTTTGTTATTCCTGCTTTTTCTCAATAAAAATACATTTATTCTTAAAAATGTGAATAATATGCAAGAATTTTCAGTGAATGATGGGTGACAAAGATCAGACTGGGCAAGAGGCGGAGGAGGGGGGTGGAATGGAGTAGAGAGAGCTTTGAAGGTTGAGGACCAAAGGAAAGTCGGGTTGGGGGAAGGAGACGTGCCTACAGTGGCACGGTCAGGAGTATGGCTAAGCAACCCCTGCCCCTCCCAGGTAGCGACCACGGCTTTGGGGATTTGAGGTATGTTGAGTTTAGCTGGCTGAAAACTTACCCCTAAAATTGTTTTCTGGTGAGTGGAAGAAAGTAGAACCATCTTCTTTCTGTGTTGGACATGCTACACACCCACTGATTAAGTTTGTTTCTCACAACTGTAATTCTCCGCGCTGAACTGACCCTTCAATGAGGGCATTCTTTCCTCAAATGTGTGGCCCTCCCTGATGAAACTGCTCTTTCTTGCCAAGCACTTTCTATCTCCTCTCATTCTATGTTGGTTTGACTTAACTATCAAAGGGCAGTCCTAGATTATGGGGGGTGGGGAATACCTGGGCTCTTCACCATGCTATGCACAATTATCTACATCTGGCTAGTGAAGCCATGAATGTCTGGTTTCTTTCCCACCTCCTCAGTAAAATCTTCCCTGACCACCCCAACTTGAAGAGAGAGTTCATTCTGCCCTGCTTGTCCCATGCAATCACAATCCAAAATGTTCTAATGGTCTCTTGGCTCTTCTAATGCACTGACTCCTTTGCTTTTGTTTGTTTGCTTTTAAATCTGTCAAACGACCCCTAGCATTGTTTCTATTTTCCTGATTACCTTTTGTCTCCCTCACCCATTTATTCCATCCCCCAACCCCCGCCTGTGGCAATCACCAATCTGGTCTCTGTATCTATGAGTTTATTTTTTTGTGTGTTTGCTTGTTTTGTTGGTTAGTTGGTTTTGCACTCCTTTGTTCCCTGTTTATTTAACCTACATGTTTTCAAGCATCTATTATGTTGTACTATAGTAGGGAACTACAAAGACACCCATGGGGGAGAAGATAGCTGTAGACAGCATCATAGTTCAGAGTGAAGGTACTGGAAAGTCCAGGAAAAGGAGGATTAACTCTTTCGAGAAAGGAATAACAGAGGAGGGGCAAGGTAGAGAGTCTTGAGCTGATTCTTACAGGATGATTATGAGGTTTTTAATGATATGCTTTTATCTTCTATAATCTAATGTGATTATTAACCTTTTTCAGGATAGATCACTACGTTGCAGAAATAAAAATGAAACAAGTTAGGCAATAAGGAGATAATAGCTGCTTATCTGTTATGTGTTAATCCTGCCTCTTTAAACATTTTCAGTTTGGGAGCAGAAAATATTCATTGCAATATGAGCGTGGTTATACGTCACCAAGATGTGAAATATATCTGGCTCACCTTTCAAAATGATAGCCCACAGCACCTCTCTGGGGGAGGTCATTATTGTTAAGAGTAACTTGTGGGTGCCCACCTGCTGTATCCCCACAGCCATGCCTCCACTGGGAACACCGTGAGCTTAATATTACATGTTTGTGATAGCATCAAGTACCTACTCAATGAAAGAAAGAAGTGTTAGCAAACCTGTTAAAAAATCTGCAAGACACAAATCATAAATTCTGCTTCTTGTGTGGGTGTCTGCTTCACACACATACTTGTTATTTTTACCTCTGAGTGTTTGATGAATCAAGAGAGAGAGAAAGAAAGAAAGAAATACAGGGATTGAGTGTGTCCCCTGTTTAACTGGTAACATCACACCCCTAAGTAACCCCAGGTGGTGGGTAGAAAAGAACTTTCTGGCATATGGTATAAAAAGCAAGTTGATACTTTATTTCACTCTATTTTAACATGGAAAGATGGTTAATCATATGCAAATTATTAGGAACAATTTGTCCCAGACAGGTGCATTCTGGGAAACTACTACAACAGTAAATAACATCTGAAATATGGAACTGGTCGGAAGTACTTTATTTTATTTGTTTATTATTATTTTTCTTCTTTTTATGGCATGGAGCACATTGATGTCATTCAATATTTATAGAATTGCTACAAATTTTATTTAGGAATTGAAGCAGACAGATTTCTTCCCTTGGTGTTTAAGAGCTTACTGAATGTCAGTTTTAAATTACCAAGTCTATCTGGCTCCTCTCTACTTTAACTGGTTCAAGGTAATGTTTTTTTTTCCTTGCCACTCTCGAGGTATGCAAATATGTTAAGCACACAATAATTCTCCAGGCTCACTCTTTCCACAGATATTTTGAGTTCTCACTCTTTACACAAGAGAGGTAGGAGAAGTGTGATAAATTGGTATGACTATCAAAAGGTGGTTCTTCAGAATAGGAGGGACAAGCGCACTCATCCGATGGAGATGTCGTGAATGTCATTTGGGAGAGAGAATTCCAAAGTGCTCCCAGAACTTGTGCCCCATCATTTGAGGAGAGACTCATTCCCAGGTCCTCTGAATCTGTCAGTAGAATCTCTTTCCCAGGCGATTTCCCAGCCTGGTGCCGGAGCAGGGCTGCTCTGAGGGTGGAGCTGGAACTTTTAGAGCAGATGTCTGCATTGAGGGCTGAGTTTCCACGGCCACTTTCCAGATCCGAAGTAGCAAGTGACAGAGTGCATCTTGTTGACATATGATGTGGGCATATTTATGTTGGGCCCTGTTAGACCCACTGCTTGCCAGCCTGGCTAACTGCCCAGGCATTTCCTCCCTGAAAATTTCCAGAGGAAGTGGTAGGGGTGGGTGCAGCAGGGTAGAGGTATGGAGAGATTCATGTGGCCTCAGGTGTGATGACAGGGGTGCCAGGAAAGGTCACCAAGCCTTGGAATTTTGGAGACACTGGGCTCTGCACAAGGTGGGGAAAGTAGGTTTTTACTTCATTACTTATAGAAATAGCAAGGGTATAGCACCGCCCCCCAAAGCATTTTCCTGTAACTAATTCCAGCAACATTTATTGAATCCGATTGAGCCAGAAACTGTGTAAGGTGCTAGGATCATAAAGGTATTTCTCTTTGAGCGGATGTTAGGCAGACACAAAATTGCTCAGGAAGCACTAGTAAATATACAAATGAGTGATACAGATATATGCATCGACTAGGCTGTGTAGGGTGGAAATAATAGAAAGCCTGATCCAAACAGGTTTAAATGATGAGAGATCTATTGGCTCACTGGACTGCAAAGTCTAGAAGCAGGGCTATCTTAAGGCTTTGTCCAGAGGCTGAACCGATCACCAAGGCCTCATTTTCTTATCAGTTTTCAGAGTTGCTTCCTGCTTCATCCTGAGGTTGGATCTTCTCATGGTCCCAGGATGGCTGTGACCAGATTCCAGGGCTAGAGGCTTTTGTTCACATCCAGCAGGAAAGAAAGTGTGATTTTATCAAACCATCCCCTCAATGTCCTGAGAATAATCCTGGCTGAACCAGCATGGGTCATACTCCATCCCGGCCCTCCCCAACCCCCAGCCCCATGAAGCAATCACTGTGGCCAGGAGATGGAATGCATTATCTGAATTAATCTCTAAGTCATATGTCAACCACCAGGGTAGAAAAAATAGTTCAATCTATCAATAAATATGTGTTTGGGGATGCTGGGTGCCAAAGGTGAGGGGACACCTGAGGCTGCCCGAGGAAGGGATGGTGCGAGTGGAATAAAGGAGGCTGAGGAATGTGTCGTAGAAGAGGAGACGTCGGCTGGGACCTGAATATGAAAAACCTTAAATACCATGCTTAGAAATTTGGACCTTCAAACTCTGAAGAAAGATGTTGTTAGAGCAACTTCATTGCCTAAGCCAGATGAACTTACTAGTATCAAGGCATAATTTTCAATAAGTTTAAACACGACTCTCATATAAATACAGGATGAGTACATGTCAAAAATTTTATTCAGCTTATTAATTAATGAGGGATCCAGTACGAATGTAAAGCTGGTTTGAAGAGCCTCTGAGGGACAAGGGTTTATATAACTCATCAGAAAAGGCACTTAAAAAAAAAAAAGGTTAGAACAACATTACTGGTTAGATACAAAACTGGTTAACATGCTTCAGAGCAATGAGATCATGAGATCATAGCCTTTGGGGTTATTTTTCTTACCTGAGAGAAATAACTTGCATTTCTACTAGGGAAGACACAAATCTACAAGTTAACTGCATAGAGTCAGAGTTTATAATTAATATTAACAAGCAAAGTAAAATGATAGTAAAAGTTCCTAGACCAAAGAATTAAAGAACCCTTAGCTAGGCCTGTTAAACAATGCATTAGTGACATGAAAAAGAAACTCATCTCCTTGGCCTTATTTCTAAGTTTTGGATAATTTTTCTGAATACGAGAGCAATCTGTTTAAGAGATTTTCAATTTTTTAAATGGACTTAAGCATTATAGTACTTGCATGTCAGTGAATACTGCTAATTGTAACAGTTTCATGAGTCGTTAAAGGGGGCTTGAGGAGATCTGCTTAAAGGAAGAAACATTTCAACTGATTCCCTGAGTGAAAAGTCGTTGAATTCAGCCACCATTCACTCGAGGGAGAGGTCCCCTCCTCTCAGATGACAGAAGAGGCTAGGAAGAGAGGCCGGCAGAAATAAGAAGGCCTAGGGACCTCGGTTCCAGGGGCTTTTTCAGAAATAAGCTGGAGAGGAAATCAGGGCCTGTTTCAACACTGCCAGGCAAGGAGACATCAATTCCGAACCCAGGCTAGGCTGCAGTGGTCTCACTTCCTGGCCCCTCTCTTGCCCATGAAGTGTTTTGGTTAGAAGGGAAAGATATTCTACACACTCAATAATTAAGTACAGCCAAGCTAAGCCATGTTTAGACCCACATTTTTGGATAACAGATTTATTAATGGGCTGGTTGAGAGAATTGAACCATTTGGTGTTTGGGAAAATTGGAAATGTTTAAAATAAATACTTGGCATCCTTTCTTTCTGACTGCTGCATTATGTTCAGTTACTCTTAGGAGTAAAACGTTCATGGTAAGGATTGATTTAATAGAAATCTCTTAGCAGCTTTTCACTAAAAATATAGTAAATATTAAAAGTCTAATATTTATTTTTATAAAATGAAAAGCATTTATTTCAAAAACAGCTCCCAGACCAAAGACAAATTTTTGTTTATTATTAGAGTTTTAGCTATAATAGTTATCATGCCATAGAGAATATATGCCATCCACACACCCCCCAAAATTAAAGTTGCCCCATTTAGCAAAAAAAAAAAAAAAAAAAAACACAACCAAGAAAGAAAACAATATGCTAAGTTAACTTTGAATGTCAGAAAACATATGAGTAATTTTTTAGTGTAAGAATGTCCGATGCAATGTTCAGAACACACTTGTAGTAGACAGGAAAATGGTACACAAAGATGTCTAAGTAATAATCTCTCTTGAAAATGTGAATGTTACCTTAAATGGTAAAAGGGAGTTATGGCCCTTCAGATGGGGAGACTCCTGGATCGTATGGCCAGGCCCAGTGCAATCACAAGGGTTTCTTACAAGAGACAGGCAGGAGGGTCAGGCGCAGAGGGAGATTGGAAGATGCTACAATGCCGGCATTGAAGATGGAAGAAAGGTCCTCAGGCCAAAGAATGCAGGTGGCTTCTAGAAGATGGAATAGGCAAAGAAACAGATTTTCTTTTAGAGCCTTCAGATGGAACACAGCCCTGCCAGCACCTTGATTTTAACCCAGTAATACCCAGTGGGATTTCTGACATATAGATTTGTAAGATAATAAATCCATGTTGCTTTTAGGCCACTAAATTTGTGGTAATTTGTTACAGAGCAATAGGAAACTAATATAAAACTTATACTAAAAAAATTACTTGTTGTTTTTCTGACATTCAAGTTTAACTTAAGTGTCCAATAGTTTATCTGGCAACCCTCCTTAAAATATCTAAGCATGAAGTTGTGGGATGTTGTAAAAACCTCTTTCACATAGAACACAAGAGAGGACTACTGAAATAAAACATTTTACCTGTAGGCCCGATTACTCAGGTATAAAATGAGGGATTTGGCTTGGATGATCACTATGGTTCCCTTGTGGTCCATGATTCCAGTGAAGAAATATTCTCTGGCATTTGCCTTTCTCTGACTGGTTATGTGGACTCTAATAAAGAAAAGAAACTGCTGAAAAAATAAGACCAGACACATGGATACATGGAACAGACTGACAAATCTCAGAGGGGAGGGAAATGGCAGGACTGGAAGAGATTAGCCAAAGAACATGTGTGCCTATATGCATAGCCCATGGACACAGACAACAATGTGGTGAAGGCTGAGGGTGTGTCGGGGGGCTAGTTGGAGGGGGACCAAAGGCGGGGAAATGGGAAACATCTCTAATAGTGTCAATAATAAAAAAAAGAATACTTAATAATAAAAAAAGAAAAAAAATAGCCTCTGACCAATATGAAATAAAACAAATTTTAAAATATTCATACTTCAGGACAGTTGTCTTCATTTGCTGGGTGTGTTCGTGTGCTTGTATTCTCTTTTCTTGGTAGCTCAACATTAAGCACTCACCCAATCTGGACTACCGTTTGCTCCATTTCTGTGTTTGTCAGATGACAAAGAATAGCTGGGACACAGTGCTGTGTCCTCATACCTCTTTCCCCTCACGGCAGACCTCTCTTTCCAAACTTAAGCTCCATGACAGGCAATGCTAGCTCACTACTGTATTAGTATCCTATGGCTGCTGTAACAAATCACTTCAAATTTAGTGGCTTCAAGTAACAAATTCATATCTCACAGTTCTGAAGGTCAAGAGTTCAAAGTAGGTTTCACTGGCTAAAACCAAAATGTCACAGAGCTGCATTCCTTCTGGAGACTACAGAATCCACTTCCTTGCCTTTTCCAACTTCTAGCTGCTGCCCGTTTTCCTTGGCTGATGCCCACATGACTGCAGCTTCAACTTCCATCGTTGCATCTCCTCTTCTGACCCTGACCCTCCTGCCACTTTTTTCCAATGACTTTTGTGATCACATTGGGTCTACCCAGATATTCCAGCATAGTCTCCCCATCTAGAGAGCCTTAACTTAATCACATCTGCAAAGACCCTTTGCCATGTAAGATAACAGTGCCTGGGACACAAACATCTTTGGGGTGCCATTATTGTGCCTACCATCCTACCCAACATCTATTCTTTCCTTCTTCCTTTCTAACACAACTATTGTTTTGTTCAGGGTGACAATAAGCCCAGACAAAAAAGTTATTTACAAAGTTCCCTTCAAGCTACATGTGGTTGTGCAACATAGCCCGGTCAATGAAAGGTTAGTATAAGTCTACTGACCAATGAGAAGTAGACTTCTGACTTCCATGAAAGCTACTGTTTTCCTGATTGAAAGAGTCCGACTCAGCTGCCGCATCCATTTTGCCCTCTCCCATGAACACTTCATCCTGCACGGAAAATGAATGAGATAGCCAGAAGGGCAGCCACCATATTCCGAGCATTAGAATGAAAATCACACATGAAAGATGATGCGGCAGAAACAGGGAAAGGATCTGAGATCTCTGATGGCATTGCGGAAATGACACATTAGTCCCTGTCTGCCAAGCTCCAGACTTGTTACCTGAAAAGAACGTTAATTGTTCGCACCAGGGTAATCACTTCATACAAGTGAAACCAGTTCTAGCAGACGCAGGTTCTGTCTTAATCTTCGCTACTCAAAGTGTGTTTCCTGAACCAGCAGCAAGGATGTCACTTGCCAGTGTGTTAAAATGCACAATCTAGGGCCCTTCCCCAGATCAATTGAACAAGAATCTGCATTTTAACAAGAAAGCAATGCACTTTCATTTGCTAGGGTTAATGTGAATGCATTTGGAGTTGGAGAAGTACGCCTTGGAGCTTGCAGAGGGCAGGGAGGGAAACTGCTACAAGTCTTTCCACCCAGGCTGGAAGATACAGTCTGTCTAGAAGCAGTGATATTCTTGGATTTACAGGGGCAAATTTCAAACATTGGGAGGTCCGTACAAAATTGTATATACACAATCATTACGAACCCTGATTCAATCCTTTCCTTGTTTCTGCTCTAAAGTTATATTTTATTAATAGTCAGCCCAAGAGCTCACATGTACTATATTTATTCAAGACCAAATTGATAAAGAGTCAAAGGTTGGGTGGAAGATTATCTCTACTTTAAAAAAAAAACTCTTTGTTTGCACATACCCTGCAATGTCTTTGTTGTGATCCACCACTGGATGAAGGAAGTGCAGTAAATACATAAATTCACAGAAAAGGACATCAAAGAGCCTTTCAAAACACTGCATTTTTTCATTTCCATTAACTTTTTTAAAGTATATTTTATTGATTATGCTATTACAGTTGTTCCGTTTTTTTCTCCCCTTTATTCCCCTCTGCCCTGTACCCCTGTTCCCTCCTGCATTCCCCCCACCTTAGTTCATGTCCATGGGTCGTATATATAAGTTCTTTGGCTTCTTCCTTTCCTATACTATTCATAGCCTCCCCCTGCCTATTTTGTACCTACCATTTATGCTTTTTATTTCCTGTACCTTTCATTCCCTCCCTTCCCCCTCCCTATCACAAAAACCCTCCATGAGATCTCCATTTCTGCAATTCTGTTCCTGTTCTAGTTGTTTGCTTAGTTTGTTTTTGTTTTTTTAGGTTCAGTTGTTGATAGTTGTGAGGTTGTTTTCATTTTTCTTAGTTTTGATCTTCTTTTTCTTAGATAAGTCCCTTTAACATTTCACATAATAAGGGCTTGGCGATGATGAACTCCTTTAACTTTACTTTGTCTGGGAAGCACTTTATCTGCCCTTGCATTCTAAATGATAGCTTTACTGGATAGGGTAATCTTGGATGTAGCTCCTTGCTTTTCATAACTTTGAATAATTCTTCCCAGCCCCGTCTTGTCTGGAAGATTTCTTTGGAGAAATCAGCTGGTAGTCTTATGGGAACTCCTTTGTAGATAACTCTCCTTTTCTCTAGCTGCTTTTAAGATTCTCTCTTTATCTTTAATCTGGGGCAATGTAATTATGATGTGCCTTGGTGTGTGCTTCCTTGGGTCCAACTTCTTTGGAGCTCTCTGAGCTTCCTGGGTTTGTATGTCTATTTCCTTCACCACATTGGGAAAGTTTCCTTTCATTAGTTTTTCAAATAAGTTTTCAATTTTTGCTCTTCCTCTTCTCCTTCTGGCACCCCTATGATTTGGATATTGGAACATTTAAAGTTGTCCCAGAAGTTCCTAAGCCTCTCTTCATTTTTTTGAATTCTTTTTCTTCATTCTGTTCTGGTTGAATGTTTATTTCTTCCTTCTGTTCCAAATCTTTGATTTGAGTATTGATTTCCTCCCCTCCACTGTTGGTGCCCTATATATTTTTCTTTATTTCACTTTGTCTAGCCTTCATTTCTTCCTTTATTTTACAGCTGTACTCAATCATTTCTGTGAGTGTCCTGATTACCAGTGTTTTGAACCCTGTATCTGGTTGCCTATCTCCTCGTTGTTTAGTTCTTTTTCTGGAGTTTTGATCTGTTCTTTCATATTTCTTTGTCTTGGCTTATCTGCTATGCTGTAAGGGGCAAAGACTTAGGTATTTGCCAGGGTGGGGCAATCCACTTGGCTGTGCTATGGTACTATATGTGGAGGAGGGGCCAGAGAGGGAACAATACCACTTGCCCAGCTCTCAGGCCGCTTTCAGTCACTTTCCCTGCTACCCATAAGTGAATTGCATTTTCTGGTGCTGATTCCCAGGTGGGTAGGCTTGTGTACATTCCAGGACCCAGTGGGTCCCTCCAACGGACTCTCCTGTGAGACTAGCAGTTTCTGCTGCTACTGCAACCCCCACGGGTTTTTACAGAGAAAGATTCTGAAATTTTCTTTTCCCAGCACTGGAACCCTGGATTGTATAGTCCGTCTCACTCCCCAGTTGTTCCTCCTGGTTTATCTGCAGGCAAATGTGGGACCACCCAGTCCATCAGCCACTGCCTTGCCACATGTCCTCTCTGCCCTGGCTGCCTGTCTCTGCCTCTCCTACCTGTCTGGATGAATGTTTCTTCTTTAACTCTTTGGTTGTTGGACTTCTATACAGTTCAATTTTCTGGTAGTTCTGGTTATTTTTTATTTTTAAATTGGTTGTTATCCATCTTTCAGCTGTGCAAGGAAGTGAAGCATATCTACCTATGCCTCAATCTTGGCCAGAAGCTCTTATCAACTTGGGTCAGGGCAGTCCAGACCTGCTCAGAGAGAATTTGTAGACTCTTGATCAGTTGACATGAACAGGCTCCAGCAGGCACTGGTAAAGGACCAAAGCCTCATTTCTTTTACATTTCTAAATTTATTAATTTTATATGGACTATAAATTGTATAATAATTCCTGTGCAATGATTTTTATCAAAACACTACACAGAAACAGAGGATTAAAGTACCACCACCAATTTTTCTGGGCAGCAGATGGAAAACATCAAGGGAACAGGTCTTCTGATTGAATTCGCCCTTGTGAAAACTGTTTTTAGGAGGTTATGTGTGTTTATCAAATTTAATTAATTTTTTGAGTAGGTAAATCCAAAGGTACAAAAGAGTATACAGTGAGCAATTTCTTCCCTTTTTCCAATCCCTCTCCCCACCTGCCAGAATTTTCTCCCTCAAGGCAACCACTGTGACTGTTTTTTGGGGGACTCCTACCACATGGGACATTTTCATGTTGAAAGATGTTTAAAAAATGCAATTGAAAATCAAGAGTGCAGTGTAGCCCTGGCTGGGTTGCCCAGTTGGTTGGAGCACCATCCCGTACACCAAAAACTTGTGGATATGATCTTCAGTCAGGACACATGCCTAGGTTGCTGGTTTGATCTCCGGTCAGGGTGTATATGGGAGGTAACCAATAGACATCTCTCTCACATCAATGTTTCTCTCTCTCTCTCTCTCTCTCTCTCTCTCCCTCTCTCTTTCTCTCTCTCCTCCCTATCACCCAATGCCCCACCCTGCATCCTCTCTAAGATCAATAAATATATCTTTGGGTGAGGATTTAAAAAAAGAGAGAAGATAAATTCATCTGAATTGTACTTGTGGGCATACATTAAAATTAATCTTTCTCATCATCCAATTGCCTGTTAAGATCTTTTGCTGACATTTAATTTTTTTATATCATCAATAAAATATCAAGTAAAGATCAAGAGTTTTACCATCTATTCATCCTAGATGATTAAGGAGATGGCATTTACCAAACACTTTGAGACTTTCAGAGGAAGGCTCTGAATAAACATAAGTGATTGTTCTAGCTGTAATCTTTTCTATACAATTTGCACTTTATAAATCCCCCTCATCACCAAGCCTAATACACACTTTCCCCACTGCAGCACCTTCTAAGGGTGAGAGGTTAATAAGAAAGGGTGACTGATACAAGGCAAGACTAAGTAGAATGCTTTGAGGATCTTTGTTTTGTTTGCCTAACGGATCTTAACTCATCTGTTCTTGAAGGAATTTGGAATTCTTTTCAAAAAGGAGGGACCCCCTAATTGCATAACTTCATAGTCGTGTGGCTTTATTTAATAATTCAATAATGTAAGAATATATTTGTTTTTAAAAAAATAGGATCATATTTTACATACTTCCTTCTTTCACTTAGTACTCTGTTACGGGCATCATTGTCCTGAACCACAACTTTGTGGAGCATGATTATTTGAAAATGAGAAAGGCTATCGTGTTTAAAGACACACCAAAGTAGACTTGGTTCACATGATAGAGCAAAATCAATATGTGTTTTTGAGGGCATACTATGCGCTAAAAACAAAATGAACACTGCAGGGACACTAAGATATTTTCCCTGCCCAATACAAAGCCTTCAGTGATAAGTGTGAAATTGAAAGATTCTGAGGAAGTTCTCCGGGACCCAAGAAATGTGGGTGGTTGCTTAAATTGCAGTGGTCTGGGAAGACTTCTTGGCTTTGTCCTAGACCATTTTGAATACTCCAGTAGACTTACAGTCAAATGGATAAGCTTTTCTAAGAGATAAAAGTCTAGAAAAATAATACAAAACAATCTCTGGCAAGGGATATAAAAATCATAAGCAACTAAATAGATAGAATAGACTTTATTTCTTTTTAAAAATACAAGACCTTTCATTACAGCACTGTGGGGTGGAATGCTGAAGGACAATTTAAACCATCTGATCACCCAATGTACAAAACAATAATTGCCATATACATTCCAAATTAAAGGGCATAGACCAGCGATTTTCAACCTTTTTCATCTCATGTCACACATGAACTAATTACTAAAATCCTGTGGCACACCAAAAATATATTTTTTTGCCAATCTGACAAAAAATAGGTATAATTTTGATTCATTCACACCAGATGGCTATTGTTTGGCTGCTGTCATTTTTTAATTTGACATCCTAAGGGAGAAGAGGTCAGTGCCCCTGACTAAACAGTCCGGTATCACATGCATAAAAGATTTCATTGGCACACAGGTTGAAAATCGCTGGCATAGGTCATAAAGATATTATTAAGAGTTTTTATTATCTTCTCCTTAACCTTTACTATAGCTAAGCCCTAAACCCAAGCTATTTATACCAATTAATGATTGGTCATGGTTAATAGTTCTGATGCAGGCTTGATTCATTGATCCTCCTCAGATGGTCATTTATCTCTAGAATCTGATCATTAACCTCTGAAAACTGTTAAGTTGGCTACAGAAAAGCATTTTATCACTATTATTTAAAAGGCTGTGTAATTGTTTCACACATATATGTCAAATGTAAGAAAACATCTCTCATACTGTTTATGCATACAACTGGTAGTTTAAAGTTTCTTTAGATTTTTATTTCTAGAATTTCCTTCCAACACAAAAGAATAATTTGACATAAATATGCTGTTATGTAGGGAAAACTAAGGTCTGGCATACTAAAATGTTTTTATTGGCCCAAAGAAAAGGGGGTGTGAAATTCACTTTTTAAAAAGGCAGTGTTTGTTTTTGTCCTTAATTCTTCAAATACATTTATTAAAAGCTATAATGAGAGCAAAAATTGCATTGTAGGTGAATGTCCCTTGGAGATGATGCCGTATGTTTCCCATGTTCTTAAAAGAACCAAATATAAAATATAGTTGAAACATCACAAACACAGGCCAGTTTATTATTATAACCATAAATCATATTTTCACAGTAATTTGTTCTGATGTAGGAATTTCATAAGGAAAGATATGAAGTCTCAGTGGATCATTATGTTGCTCACTCTCAATTCAACATTTAATAGGCTTTCCTCTGATTTTACATCCTGAGTCCATAAAGCTTATTAAACAAACTTCAAATTTTTTTTCAGTGGTGGAAGCTTTGGCTAAGTGAAAAGGCCTGTTGGGCTTTCCCCCTGTAGTTTCCCAATTAGGGCTTCCTTATTACATCACAAACATTAATCACCACGTTATCCAGTAACAGATCAGACTTACCCTATCTTTCAGATCCTCATTAATCTACTCGTAAAGTTATGAGATCCATTAATATGGTTATGTTTAGAATGTCTCCCTCAAGCACAGTATATCCATTACTGGGCTGAATAACACAAAAGCCATGCGTCTTCTCTAGGCCGAAGATATTTCTGAAATATCAGCTCTGCTAGAGCCACCTTTCCCACACAGTCCACAAGATTTCTATAGAATGTTTGCTTTATTTACTGCTTTGTTTTCTATTTTATCAGGAGAAAAATTCTCTGAGCAGGATTAAGTTTGCATCTTGCAGAGACCAAACCACATGTTGTACAGAGCTTGGCTATTTTCCATTTGTAATGCAGGGCCAGCCTAACTTGAATAAGAACATGAGATCTTCCTATCAAGACGAAGAAGCATGACCAGTTTCTCGCAATCCTAAACTAACCAGCGCTTCCTGAACATAAATGTTCCTTGGGTGAGTGACAGTGAAAATGGCAGAGCATCAAGTCCACCTGGCCACATCCACATGACTGACTGTGGCAAGTTCAGACACAGAGCCTAATGTGGATCTGCAAGAGCACCAGTCACAGAGAAGAGAGACTCCCTGGCCGACCGCACAGTCTGTGGGTCTCTCATAAATGCCTGTCATTTTATGGGCCATGAGAGTGTGAGATTTTCTTTCAGAACATGACAGAAAGAAGTCTCTGAGTCTCTCAGCTTACCTTACAGTTGACTTAACTGCATTCATGGCTGGGTTTGGCAGTTATTTGTTGCATTCCAATTTTCTGTAGACTAGCATATAGATTTAAGCATGCCGTTTCTTAGACGATATAAATATGAGTAAGCAGTTAAGATACAGAGTATATGTGTGTGGTTTTATCATAAGATTCATTTTAGGGAGCTTAAATAAGTAGAAAGATGCTCTCAAGAAATTTGAGAAAACTAGAAAATATTTTCCTGAAAATAAAACATTGAAGTAAATAAATGTTTTCTCTAAAGTCGTATGGATAGTAAAAAATTCAAAGACAGACATGGTGAAAGGAGGGAAACATTAATGAAAGCAGAGGTCTGTTAAAACAACTTAGTGATCATTTTTTAAGACTACATTTCAAAGATTAAAAACTATGGATTTACAAGCCAAATAATGTGTATATCAAAATTTTCAACAAGACAGCCTAGTCTTGGAATTTTGAGGACCATTTTATCCTGGAGATCAAGGAAACCCTATATTATTTAGGGAACTGCAGTGAATGGTAAGAAAAATGAAATAGGTCCGGAAATAAAAGTATTGTTGGTCTCAGATAGGCATTTCTCAGTTTTTCATGATATTCTTGCAGAGCACGGAGGACCAAGGCCTAGGTAATGGTACAATTAGTGGATTTATAGTTGATTAAACCAAAAAGGTCAAAAAGGCAATGTATCAATGTTACATGGGAAGGAAGGTCTTTAAAGGAGATCACTGGGGCTCTGTGTTTGACCTTGCAAGAGAGACATGTGCTTCTCAGATTTGCAAAGTATGTAAAACTCAGGATTCAAAAAGATCCCTAAAGACTGTACAGATGAGCAAAAATCATCAAAATGGCCCTGGCCGGGTAGCTCAGTTGGGAATGTCGTCCCAATACGTCCTGATATGCCAGGGTTGCAAATTTGATTCCTGATAAGGGCACATACAAGAATCAACCAATGAGTGCATAAATAAGTAGAACAAGAAATCCATGTCTCTCTCTCTCTCCCTCCCCTTCTCTGCCTTCCCCTCTCTCTCTAAAATCAATTTTAAAAATCAACGAAATGAAATTTAATGCAAACAACTAAAAATAAAAAACTGCATTTAGGCTCAAAAATTTCACAGTAAAGTACAAATCTGTCATTAGAAGTTTATATGACAAAAACCCCATACACAGTTCTTATCATTGATTTCAAGGGGAAATGAGTCAAAGTGTGAATGGCAAATTAACTAACAAGATTTTAATTTACATTAGCATAAGGATGGCATGCTGATCAAGAGAAATAACCATCCCAGTAGGTGTGTCCCTGGTCAGTCCACATCTGGAGTTGCGATTCTGTGTGCCACCCTGGGGAGGCCAGCCTGGGCCGAAGGGTAATGGAGAACAGGCAGAGGTCAGCAAGGAGGGAGGTCGAGGGGATGATGGTGGGGTGGGGGGCGGTTTGCTGAGAGGAGCAAACTAATGAGAATCAAAGTCTTTGAAAGCTTGAGAGTTTCGTGTAACAGGGAACCAGGCTTATTTCTTTCAGAATGAAAGTTAAAGAGGCTAAGAGAAAATTTAAGATAAAAGAAATTCACTCTTATGCATTCATACAACTCCAACACAAGTAAAACAGTAACCTAATGTAATAATTAAGGGGTTTCTTCAACAACTAAGTGGCATGAAAAAGAGAAGGGGGATGGATGGATTTTTAAAGAGCCTTAAGAGATTTATCAGCCAAATGATTTGCATGGACTTTTTTAGATCTTGAGCCCAACAATTGTCTGGTAAATCAAAATAAAAATTTTTGAGATAATCAGGGAAATTACTTTTAATAATAGCTTTATTGGGATGTAATTCACATGTCATAGCATTCACCCTTTAAAAGTGTACAATTCTGTGATTTTTAGTATAGTCACAATGCAGTGCTCACCACTGTTTAATTCGAGAACATTTTTATCGCTCCCAGAAGACATCCCGTGGTCATTAACAGTCACTGGCCATCCCCTCTCACTCCAGCCCCAATAAGCATTAATCTATTTTCTGTCTCTGCCTTTTCTGGACATTTCATATTAATGGAATCATACAACATATGGCCTTTTGTGTCTGGTTTCTTTCACTTAGCATAATGTTTTCAAGGTTCATCTTCATTATAGCATTATATCAGTACTTCATTTCTTTTTATGGTTGAATAAAACTCCTTTGTATGGATAGACCATATTTGTGTATCCATTTGTTAGTTGATGGACACTTGAGTTGTTTCCACTTTTTGACTATTAGGAGTAATGAACATTCATGGACAAGTTTTTGTGTGGACACATATTTTCAGTTCTTTTGGGGCATATACCTAGAGCTGATATTGTTGGGTCATATGGTAACTCAATTTTAATATTTTGAGGAACTATGAAACTGTTTTTCCAAAGTGGCTGTACATTTTATATCCGAACCAGTAATGTACAAGTGTTCAAATTTCTCCATATACCAGCCTACACGTAGTATTTTGCCTCTTTTATTATAGCCATCCTAGTCAGTATAAAGTAGTGTCTTATTGTGGTTTTGATTTGCGTTTCCCTAATGATTAATGATGTTGAGAATCTTTTCAAGTGCTTATAGAACATTTCTGTATCTTCTTTAAAGAAGTGTCTATTCAAATAATTTGCTAATTTTCTCATTGGTTTATTTATCTTTTATTGTTGAATTATAAGAATTCTTTATACATTCTGGACACTTACCTATCGCTATCAGATATGATTCGCAAATATTTTCCCCATTTTGTGGGTTGTTTTTTCACTTTCTTGATGGTATCATTTGAAGCATAATGTTTAAAATTTGATGCAGTCTAAGTTCTCTAATTTTTCTTTTTTGAATTGTGTTTTCCTTCATGTTTTTAATTGGGTTTTAAAAATAACTTTTTCTCCAGTTGATTTAATGTGGTTAAATATGTTATTAAAATCAGAAATAATCAGTGTATAGTGGTTGGGGAGTTGTCGAATGCAGTACATTTAATTTTATTAAGATGTCTTGAGACTGCTTCTCATGATAAAGACATGTAAGTCAGCCTCAGTTTCAGTTATACCAGTAGTTCAATTATCATTGTGATGAGGAAAAAACAAGCCTGGAAGGGAATGACGCCCTTTGGAAATCACTATATAAGTGGTAATATACATTGTTTGGAAATTCTTTTCCTTACCCCAATTTCGCAGAACAGTTAACTCATGAGGAAGGGGAAAAAAAGCATTATTTCTTCTAAAATCATCCTCAGTACGGTCTTACCAAGCTGGAAAGGTCACCCATCCTCCTGTTCATCCCCAACAGGGGTAACTGATTAGAACCTGGAGAAGTGAGAACATGTGATTTAGTAAAATATATATTCTGCTTTGTATCTGAAAATTAAAAATAAAACTTTATTTTTATAATTCAAAAATAGAAGATAAAGCCTAACAAGTACCTTCTAAGCTCCTAAGAGAAATTCACCAGAAATAGCAAAGACTGGGGGAAATGGTGAGTTTTATATTTGTCCAAAAGAGATATGAGTTTAAAAAATACCAGGAAACAGTGTCCCAGTGGAATAAATGATTAACATTATAAAGGTTCAAATCACAATACCCATCATTATAAACCCTTTAAATGTCTTTAAAGAGTAGATACTTTTTAGATAGTATTGCACAAATAACTGAATACGGAGTAAAACTTGGTTTTATTTGACAACTGCTGCCCTCATATAAATTCAATTTCATAATCCCTGGGTCATTATATATAACTATGCACTAAAAATTACATAATACTTTAAATATATGTATTAATCTTAATTAACTCAGTGATTCATCTTCATATAACAAGTTGTTTTTAATAATTACTATAACTAAGTGCTCCACCTTAAATTTGTTCGATGGCTGATTCTTATTTTCACCAAACTTAAATTCACATGAATCAAAATTTTATGATTACTTGTAGTTTCCAAAGCTATATCTATTTTCTAGAAGTGGTACAAGCTGTAAATTTTAATTAACTTTGAAAGAGATGAGAAAATCCAAGAAATGATCCTCAAGAGAAAAATGAAAGTGCTTTTCTTTATTTTTACATAAATATTATTTATATTGCACATAGAAGAAATCACTTCCAATTAAATATGGTGATTAATACATTTAAATTTTTGCTCCCTCCAGAAACCTCAGGAAAATAAATTAAATAGGCATAAAGTAGGAAGAATAAAGGAAGCAGATGACAATGGCAGAGGTAAGATCTCAACAAAACTTCGCAAGCCAGGAAGCAAGTCAGTGGAGGGCTTCTCTCTTGGCAAATCAGATGCTAAAATCTCCACCTGTAGGAAAGATATGAAGTGAGCGAATTTGCATCACTAAACGTTGGGGTGGTGCAGCGAAGGGAGGTGCTGGGCGCTTCAGCAGTAAGGGTACAGAGTAGAGCTGCAAGCAGGAGGAAAGTTGGTGCTGCTTGTAAAAAACAACCACATCCTGAAGCTGTATTCCACCCCCTGCCCACCACACGGTCAGGAAATGACCCTTCCTACACTGGCAGAACACGGCACAGGTTAAACCATGTGGACTCTGATCTTGGGGATGCACATTTCAACTTAGGGCAAAGATAAAGTTATCTACTTGAAAACTCAAGTGAATATCCACATGCTAAACTGGGAGACCTGCAGCCCCCTGTATCCTGCCCAGGTTCCCTAATACTCGCGGCCAGAGGCGTGCTCCCAGCCAAGGGCTAAGAGGATTCTGCTCGGCTGGGAAACTAACCAGTCTCCTCTCCCCAGTTCTATATATACTGACACTTGAGGTTCACCTACAAAGAGTATAGGTTGACACTTAACCTCAGCCACTGAGTCCTACCCAGTGAAATACAGGCTACACCCAGGTGTGTAGAATTTCTAATGAGGTTTTTGTAACTCAATTTTAAATATGAAAAGACAAAGTTCATCATAAATTTAAAGAAATCTTTTCTATAAATGATAAAGCAAAAACAAAAACAGAAAAAAGAAACTCAGGGGAAACAGAAAATTCAAGAAAACTTCAAAATAAGAGAAGATATGGAGATTATAAACATGGAATGGTTAGAAAACAACAAAAAAAGAGCTTTTGGAAATAAAATATGATTGCAGAAATGTAAAATTTAACATAATACTCAGAAAACAAAGATAAAGAAATAGCCCAAATAAAGGAAAAAAGAAAATTAAACATAAAATTATATGATAAATTAATAAGAAAAGTAAAGCTTCATTCATTTATTCCATCAGTATTTATTGAATGTCCGCTTTGTGCCAGACACTGGCCTGGGCAGTCAGCATGCATCCGAAAGCAAACCAGATCCCTCCCTGAAGGACTTCATGTGTTAGTTGAAGGAGTCTAAAAATAAGCAATAAACTTAATATTTAAGTCAGTTACATAATATGATAGAAGACCGATGCTTTTGTCAAAAAGAAAAAAAAGTAGAGAAGGGGATGGGGACTTCCGGGAAGGCTTTCGTTTTGTGTGTTGTTGTTTTTTTTTGTTTCCATTTTAAGTTGGACAATCAGAATATATCTCATTAAGAAAGGACATTTCAGAGAAGACATGAAAGGGGTAAGAGGAACAAGAAGCAACAGCTGGTGCAAAGACCCAAGGTAGGACCTTCTGTGGCATGTTCAAGGAACATAAAGGTCAATGTGCTGAAAAACTCAGAGAGCTAACAGAGGATAAATAGAGGGGTGACATCAGAGCAATAGTAAGAATTCAGACCAGGTGGGGCCCTGAGGTCCAAGACTCTGATATTTTTTTCTGACTCAATAGCGTGCCCCTGGAAGATGTTTGATAGAAGAGTGACAACTGGTTTTTTGTTTTGTTTGAAATTGACAGAGATGATTTTTCTTTTACTTTTTTTATTGTTGTTCAAAAACAGTTGTCTCCATTTTCCCACGACCACATACCCCTGCCCCACCCTCAATCCTTCCCCATTTTGGCTTTGTCCATGGGTCCTTTATACATGTTCCTTGAACACCCTTTCCCTTTTTTACCACCGTTATGCCCCCCCACCCTGGTTACCGTCAGTTTGTTCTTTATTTCAATGCAGATGATTATATTTTGCTTCCTTGCTTGTTTTGGTGGTTTGGTTCCACTTATAAGTGAGATCATATGGTGTTGTCTTTCACCACCTGGCTTACTGCACTTAGCATAATGCTCTCCAGTTCCATCCATACTGTTGTGAAGGGTAGTAGCTCCTTCTTCCTTTCTGCTCGTAGTATTCCATGTGTAAATGTACCATCGTTTTTTGATCCACACATTTACTGTTGGCCACTTAGGTTGCTTCCAATACATGGCTATTGTAAATTGTGCTGTTATGAATATTGGAGTGCATAGTTTCTTTTTTATTGGTGTTTTGGGATTCTTAGGGTATAATGCCAGCAGTGGAATTGCTGGGTCAAAAGGCACTTCCATTTTTAGCTTTTTGAGGAAATTCTATACTATTTTCCACAGTGGCTGCACCAGTCTGCATTCCCACCAACTGTGTACTAAGGTTCCCATTTCACCACATCCTCATCAGCACTTGTTTTTTGTTGATTTGTTTATGATGGCCCTTCTGACTGGTGTGAAGTGGTACCCCATTGTAGTTTTAATTTGCACCTCTCTGATGGCTAGTGATGCTCAGCATCCTTTCATTGTCTCTGGGCCCTCTGTATGTCCTCCTTGGAGAAGTGTCTGTTCAGGTCCTTTGTCCACTTTTTAATTGGATTGTTTGTCTTCCTAGAGCGGAGTCGTGTGAGTTCTTTATATGTTTTGGAGATCAAGCCCTTGTCCGAGGTATCATAGGCAGATATATTTTCCCATATGGTTGGTTCCCTTTTCATTTTGCTGATGTTTTCTTTAGCTGTGCAGAAGCTTCTTATTTTGATGAAGTCCCATTTGTTTATTCTTTCCTTTATGTCCCTTGCTCTAGGGGACATGTCAGTGAAAATATTGCTGTGTGGAATGTCTGAGATTTTCCTGCCTTTGTTCTCCTCTAAGACTTTTATGGTGTCATGCCTTACACTTAAGTCTTTTACCCATCTGGTGGTTATTTTGGTGTATGGTCTAAGTGGGTGGTCAAATTTCATTTTTTTTTGCATGTAGCTGTCCAGATCTCCCAACACCATTTCTTGAAGAGACTATTTTTATTCCATTTCATGCTTCTGTCTCCTTTGTCGAATATTAATTGACCATGGAGACATGGGTTTATTTCTGGTCTCTCTATTCTGTTCCATTGATCTAGGTGTTTGTTCTTATGCCAGCACCAGACTGTTTTGATTACAGTGGCCTTGTTATATAGTTTGATGTCAGATATTGTGATCTCTCCTACTTCTTTCTTCTTTATCAAAATTGCTGCAGCTATTCGGGGTCATTTATGGTTCCATAGAGATTTTTGAAATGTTTGTTCTGTGTCTGTGAAATATGTCACCGGTATTTTCATAGGGATTGCATTGAAACTATAAATTGCTTTGGGTGGTATGAACATTTTGATGATGTTAATTCTTCCAATCCATGAACATGGTATATGCTTCTATTTATTTGTGTCTTCCTTAATTTCTTTCTTTAGTGTTGAGTAGTTTTCTAAGTACAGGTCTTTTACCTCCTTGGTCAGGTTTATTCCTAGGTACTTTATTTTTCTTGTTGCTACAGCAAAGGGGATTTCTGTCCTGATTTCTGATTTTGATATTTCATTGTTGGTGTGCAAAAATGCCTTCAATATCTGAATATTGACATTGTATCCCACCATTTTGCCAAATTCACTTATTAGGTCAAGAAGTTTTTTGGTGGAGTCTATAGGGTTTTCTATGTACACTATCATGTCATCTGCAAACAATGACAGTTTTACTTCCTTTTTCCAATTTGGATGGCTTTTATTTCTTTTTCTTGTCTTATGGCTGTGGTTAGGACTTCTAATACTATGTTGAACAGAAGTGGTGAAAGTGAACATCCTAGTCTTGTTCCCCAACAAGGTGGGAACGTTTTTAGTTTTTGCCTTTTGAGTATGATATTGGCAGTAGGTTTCTTGTATATGGCCTCTACTCTACTGAGGTATGTTCCTTCCACTCCCACTTTGCTGAGTGTTTTTATCATAAATGAGTGCTGGATTTTATCAAATGCTTTTTCAGCATCTATTTATATGCTCATGTGATTTTTGTCTTTGCTTTTATTTATGTGATGTTTTACATTTATTGATTTGCGATTACTGTACCATTCTTGCATCCCTGGGATGAATCCTACTTGATCATGGTTGATGATCTTTTTAATGTATTGGAGGATGAGGTTTGCCAATATTTTGTTGAGGATTTTAGTGTCTATGTTAATCAGCAATATTGGCCTGCAGTTTTCTTTCTTCATTGTGTCTTTATCTGGTTTTGGAATTAGGATGATGCTGGCTTTGTAAAAAGAGATTGGGAGTCTTCTCTCTTCTTGGATTTTTTGTAATAACCTGAAAAGGACAGGGGTTAGCTCTTCCTTAAATGTTCTGTAAAATTATACTGTGAAATTGTTCAGTCCAGGGCTTTTGTGTGCCGAGAGTGTTTTGATTATTGCTTCAATTTCACCCGCTGTTATTGGTCTGTTCAGGCTTTCTGCTGCTTCATTCAGTTTTGGAAGACTATGTTTTTCTAGAAATTTGCCCATTTCACCCAGGCTTTCAAATTTCTTGGGATGTAGTTGTTCATAGTAATTTCTTACAATCCTTTGTATTTCTGTGGTATCAGTTGTAATTTCTCCTCTTTCCTTTCTGATTTTATCTATTTGAGTCCTCTCCCTTTTTTTCCTGATGAGTCTGCTTCAAGGCTTGTCAGCTTTGTTTATCTTGTCAAAGAACAGTCTCCTGGATTTATTGATCCTTTGAATTGTTCTTTTAGTCTCTATGTCATACAATTCTGCTCTGATATTGATTATTTCTTTCCTTCTGTTCACTCTGGGCTTTGTTTGTTGTTGTTCCTCTACTTCTTGGAGATATAGGGTTAGGTTGTTTATTTGAAATGTTTCTATCTTTTTTAGGTAGGCCTGTATTGCTATGAACTTTCTCTCAGGACTGTGTTCACTGTGTCCCATAGGTTTTTGACTGTTGTATGTGCATTTTCATTTGTTTCCAGAAACTTTTTGATTACTTCTTTGATGTCATTATTGACCCATTGACTGTTTAATAGCATGCTATTCAGTCTCCATGAGTTTGAATGTTGCTTTTTTCCTTGAGGTTGGTTTCTAGTTTTAAGTCTTTGCGGTCTGAGAAAATGCTTGACATGATTTCAATTTTCTTAAATTTGTTGAGGCTTGTTTTGTGTCCTATCATGCAGTCTAGCTTTGAAAATGTTCCATGTGCATTTGAAAAAGAATGTGTATTTTGCTTCCTTGGGATGAAATGTTCTATAGAGATCAGTTAAGTCCATTTGATCTAATGCATCGTTCAGCACCACAATATCTTTATTGATATTTTGTTTGGAAGATCTATCCATTGTTGACAGTGCGTGTTAAAATCCCTTACTATTAATGTGTTGCTGTCTATATCTTTCTGGAAGTCCTCCAAGATTTTCCTTATATATTGGGTGCTCCTATGTTGGGTGCATATAGGTTTACAATGTTTATGTCTTCTTGATGGATTCTTCCTTTGAGTATTATGAAGTGTCCTTCTGTGCCTCTTTTTATGGCCTTTGTTTTGAAGTCTATGTTGTCTGATGTAAGTATTGCTGCCCTGGTTTTTTTTCCCCCTGTTCATTTGCTTGGAATATTTTTTCCCAACCCTTTACTTTCAGTCTGTATAGGTCTTTTGTTCTGAGGTGGGTCTCTCATAGACAGTATATGTGTGGGTCCTGTTTTCTTATCCATTCAGCTTTTCTATGTCTTTTAATTGGAGCATTTAACCCATTTACATTTAAAGTAATTATTGATAGGTACTTATTCCTTTTCCCCCCTCATACCTGTGTTTCTCTGTCTCTCACTGTTTTTCTTCATCTTCTTAAAGCATTCCATTTAGCATATCTTGGTTAGGAAGAGGTATATTCTCTTAGCCTTCTTTTGCCTCAGAAACCCCTTATTTCTCTTCCATTTGAACTGAGAACCTTGCTAGATAGAGTAGTCTTGGTTGCAGGACTTCATTTTCATGATTTGGAATATTTCTTGCCATTCCCTTCTGGCTTGTAGCATTTCAGTGGAGAAGTCAGCTGCTAGCCTTATTGGGGCTCCCTTGTATGTTAGTTCCTGTTTTTCCCTTGCTGCCTTTAAGATTCTCTTTTTGTCTTTGATATCTGCCATTTTAATTATGATGTGTCTTGGAGTGGGTCTCTTTGGTTTCCTCTTGATTGGGACCCTCTGTGCTTCCTGGACTTGTGTGAATTTTTCTCTCCTCATATCATCACTTTTCAAGACAGGTTTTATATCCTTTCCTACTCTTCTTCTCCTTCTGGTATTCCTATTACACAGGATTACATTTCATGTTGTCTTGCATTTCCCTTAACCCTGATTTATTCTTTTTAATATTTTTTCATTTTCTTGCTCTTTCTGGGAGTTTTTTTATGCCTTGTCCACCAGCTTGCTGATTCAGTCCTCTGCTTCATCTAGCCTTATACTGTTTCTTCAATTCAGGAATTGTATTCTTCATTTTCTCTTGTGTCTTATTGATAGTTTCTATATACTTTTTCATGCTGGTATAGTTGGTAGTAAGTTCCTCGTAGTTTTCCTGTAGTTTTCAATAATTCTCTCTTAGCTCCTTGAGCTTCCTTATAACCATTGCTTTGAACTCAATATCTGATAGTTTACTTGCCTCTATTTCATTTAGCACTCTTTCTGGGGATTCCTCCTTTCCTTTTGATTGGGGGTTGTTTCTTTGTCTTCCCATTATTTGTGAGACTCTCCTTTTTTCTTTCTGCTTCTGAAATTGATCTGTTTTGACTCTCTGACTTTATGGTGTGAAATTCTATGGTCAGAGACCTGTGAGATTCAGTGGTGCAGTATCCTTGTTGTACAGAACTTGATGCTCCTGTGATGCCTTTTATGCCATTTATGTTGCCTCTCTGGAAGTAATTAGGTTTGTTTGTCTTTTGGTCATTCTTTCGTGGGTCCTTCCCTCCAGCTGGTTGACTGAGTGTCACTCCACCCACCACATCTTTTGTGCTGTTGCGTAGGTGCTCCCAGAACAAAACCACCAAGCCCAGAAAACAGACCCACATGCACAAAAATAACTCCTCCCTGCAATCTCGCTATCAACAGCAAATGAACCAGTATTAATAAGGCTGTAAAGAGATTAAGACTATTATAAGAAAGGAGAGCAATAAACTATAGTATAAAATCTAGTGACTTAATATGCACCAACTTGATGGACAAGAAATGAATGTTAAAAAGCTGGTAGTAAAGAAAATATCGCAAATCATGGAGAAGACCATAGTGGCTTTTATCTCGGTAGTCTCTAGTAATAACAGCTGTTTTTTCTCTCTGGATATGCCTCTGGGATGTCAGTTGTTGACTATGTCTGCCCTTAGGCAGTCTCTTGGAGACTTCCAGGGTTCTACTGCCTGTGGCTGTCTTCTTCAGTTGTTAATCTAATCACGTTGCACTCAGCAGTCAGGCTTAAGCACCATAGGGCAGAGCGGAATCCCTCCTGAGGTTTGGGCTTATGTTTCCCCTTACGCTGCTCCTGCTCAGAGAGGGTGGTCTGTGTGAGCTCAATGGCTGCTGCCTTATGGGAGACGATTCAGCACTGGGATCCCAGAGGTTACTCTCTCAGTTCCCTCCCCAAAGTTTCCATCCCCAGTCTCTCCTCAAGTGCCTCTGGTCCACTCTGCCCCACCACCACCCTTTGCAGGGATCTACTGTCTGTGGCTGCCACTCTGCACTCAACTGCCAGGCTTAAGCACCATGGGACCAGGGCAGAATCCCTCCTGGGGTTGGGGCTATTGTTTCGTCTCACTCTGCTGCTGCTGGGAGGGGAGTGGTCTGCCTGAGCAAGATCGCTTCTGCTGTGTTGGGGATGACTCAGCCTCGGGATCACAGCGACTGCTCTCTCAGTTCTCTCCCCAAAGCCTCTGTCCCCAGTCTCTCCTCTGGCGTCTGTAGCCCACTCCGTGCCCGCCTTTGCCAGAGCCCAGGGTAAGTGGCTGCAAATGAAAATTTATGTCATGGCCCTTTAAACGGCTCTTTGCGCCTCCAGCCACCTGTATCTGGCAGAGTGACCCCTCCCCTTTTCACAGCTGACTGTTATCTGTGTACTTTTTGGGCTCTGGTGCCATAGGCTGGGGATCCTCACTTATGATTTAGACCCCAGTCTTCTCGGGGGGATCCAAATGGCCACTTAAATATCTCTCTGGCACTGCTTCCTACAGTTGCCCAGACAGCCTTCCCAAGTCTCTGCCGCCTCCTTACCAGTCACGTTGTGCTGAAGCCGATTCTTCAGTCTTTCCAAGATTATAAGATTTCTCTCTAGCTATTGTTCAGTTGTTTGTTCCCGGTGATTTCTCCACGATTTAGTTGTAATTCCACACTGGTTCTGAGAGGAGGTCAGTGTAACTTCCATTCACTCCACCACCATCTTGCCAATTCCCGGATTGACCACAACTTTGGTTTTTAAAAGGACCATATGGTTACTAGGTAGAAGCAGAGAGATCCAAGAGCAAGGCTTTGAGTGATCCAGGTGAGAGATGGTGATACCTGGGACCACAATAGTAGCAGTTTAGAACTTTAGCAGACATCAGATTTCATTAAACATAAGAAATCAGTATGGGTAAATAACGTGTACAAGCACTGCTGACCGAAACTATTGTATAATTTAAATTAGCAGGAAAAAAATCTCAAAATATTCAATGGAAATTAGGAAAACAGAAAAAAAGTGGATTCAGAGATACATAATAGAAATTTTGAATTTATTGATTTTATTCTTATTTCTTACATGTCTGAAATATTTTATGAAATAAAATCATATTTCTTCTTAAATTTTAAAGAGTTTGGTTTTGTACTAAGGGATGGGGACTGCTGTGAATTACTTTGGAAAAGCCATCTTGGGCTCCTGGAGCTACCTCACCAGCTTGGAGTCCAACATATAGAAGCAGGATTGGAGTTTTGGGGAGGGGTGGCTAAATAAAGGAGGAAGGAGGTAGAGGCTACCTCTGTGGTCTTACTCATTAACTGATCTTTCTGACCTTGCTCAAAACTTCCTCCCCTAGGTGCTCCCACCACAGAGCTGGCTCACTGCTTCCAACAATGAAACCAGAATGGTTTGGAACAAAAGCCACAAACTTGAATAATTTGGGGATCAGCCAAGTAACACATGTAGCAAGGTTGAAAATGTTAAGTCATGTTTAACTTGGGAGAGCAGAGAAAATGCATGTCTTAGGTTGGTCACCCAGAAGTAGGCCTTTAGATGAGCTTTTGTGTACAAGTGATTTATTAAGGAGAGACCCCCTAAAGAAACCAGGAAGACGGTGGAAGAAGAAGAATGGGAAGGGGGATAAAACAAACAAGGGTTCAATTTCAGAATATGTATCTGTAGGTGAGGTGGTTCCAAGAGACAAAGTCCAGTTTTCCAAAGTTAGTCACCACAGGGCCCAGCCAAGCACAAAAGCACCCAAAAAAGAGGGGCACCGGAATCAGGGTAAGGGGTTTAACAGAAACTAGAGGACACACCACCACACTCGTGCAACTTCTCTGACTGTACCTAGTCCCGTCTTCCTCATTGGTTTATGGTGGTGTGGGGAGTAGAGAGGGAGTTAAAAAAATAAACTGTTGCTTCTACCTGGCTTAAAGATTTTAGCCTGTTCACTTAGTTTAATCAGTGTCTTTAGTTGTTGCTCAGCCTTCATAGATAGAAATGTTTACTTTCTTAGTTACCCCTCCACACCCCCATTCCATCTTCTTAAGATGGTAGTTTGAAATACAGGGGTGGGGTATATCTCACACAGCTCCATTGTGACAGAGAAGGGAGGGATGGGGTCTCCAGATAAGGTGTCTTTTGACTTCTCTGACCTCTGGGAGGGTGCCTATAGTCCTTTTGTTTGCAGGTGTTCTGAATGTCTATCACCTCTGGCTTGGTCTCTCTGCTAGTTTGGTCACAGTTTGGAGCGATCCCCTCCTGACTTGGCATTACCTGGGTCTGTGCCATGTTTTCCTGCCAGGCTTCTGGCTCAGCAGTCACGGGCCTATCTACCTTCTACTTACTCTGACCATCAACTCTCAACTTACGCACGCTGATGTGGGGAGCCTCAGAGGCAAAAAATAAATTTTTTATTGTGGCAAAAAAAATATATAACATAAAACTTGTCACTTTAAGTTGTACAATTTAGTAGCATTAATTGAATTGACAGAATTGTACAAGTGTCACCGCTATTTCTAAAACTTTTTCAACATCCCAAACAGAATTTCTCCTGATTATCTTTTCCCCCAGTCCCTGGTCATCTTTAATCCACTTTCTATTCCTATGAATCTGCCTATTCTAGATACTTCATATAAATAGAGTTATACAATATTTGTCCTCTTGTGTATCTGGTTTATTTTATTTACCATAATGTCCTAAAGATTCATCCAGGTTGTAGCAAGTATCAGAACTTCATTCTTTTTTTATGGCTGGATTATATTCCATTGTATGCATAGATCTCATTTTGTTTATCCATCCATCTGTTGGCGGATGCCTGGGTCATTTCCATCTTCTGGCTTTTGAAAATAGTGCTGCAGTGACTATTGGTGGACAATATCTGTTTGAGTCCGTTTTCAATTCTTTTGGGCATATACCTACTAGGGGAATTGCTGTGTCATTCTGTGTTTAGTTTTTTGAGAAACTGCCAAATTGTTTTCTACAGCAGCTAAACCATTTATATTCTTACCAACATGTATGAACGTCCCAATTTCTCCACATCCTCACTAGCACTTATTTTCTGTTTTGACTTACAATAACCATTCTAGTAACTGTGATGTGTTTTGGTTTGCATGTCCCTGTAGGCTGATGGTAGTGAACATTTTCATATGTTTATTGGCCTTTCGTAGGCCTCCTTTAGAGAAATGTCTATTCAAGTCTTTTGTCCATTTTAAAATTATTTTGTTTGTTCTTTTGTTGGAGGCAGATTTTAAGGGAAAAGTCAAGACAAAAGACCCTAGTGCCTTCAATGTGGGTCTTATAGAATCTATAGACCTCTCTGAAGGGAGTGCGTGCTAGTACATGCTCATGCCCTGGACTGGATGTCCCTCATGAAGGACTCTCTAGGCTTCTTTCAACTCTTGGAGCTAAAAAGGAAAAAAGTGGGGCTTTTCTTTTACTTTTCCAACGTATCCCCCTTCTGTCATCAAGAATGATAGCTAAATTTTATGAGTTGAGCTTTCCTGGTCTAAGCCTAGGGAATGTCCCTCATTCCCCCGCCCACCTTGGGTATTCTTTTTTATTTTTAACCTCTTCTCATCCATTTAGAAGGATGCGTCTGACTCTACATTCAGAAAGGCAAAAGAGAAAGGATGTTAATAATTTTCAAAATGTTGTTTTCAGGACATATAAATGAGCAAATTAGGCCTGACCTGAGTGGGATGTGTGTGTGTGTGTGTGTGTGTGTGTGTGTGTGTGTAAGTGAAATAGTGTAATTGTGAACTTCATCTACACATCTACAGCAGCACTTCTTAAATTTTAATATATACCCAAATCACCTGAGTAGGTTGTTAAACTGCAAATTCTCATTCCATAGAGATTTTAACAAACTTCTAGTTGCTGAGGATGCTGCAGGCTTGTGATTTACACTTTGATTATGTTAACCTTAAACAAATTGACAACCAGATATTTCTCCAGCAAAAACCGTTTGTTCGGTAACAACAAAGAATTGCAATTTGGGACACGCAGTCTAAGGGCAAATCACACACAGGTCAGAGAAAGAAAAGATGGGACTTCTATTTTATGGACATGGGAGGGGCTGTTGTAAACAAAGAGTCCATTGGGGGACACTGCAAGTTGGAAGTACAGTGGCTTTTCATTGGCTGAATGATGGCAGTCTTCCATTTGCAGAGCTGTTACTGGGCAAGAAGAAATCTTTTTTTCCTCCTGCTAAGGTAGCAAAGTAGTATCTCTTCCCATTGGAGATGCAAGGTATATTCCTTCCTCTTGGGGTTGGTGGTTTGTGTTGAGTGACAAGTGCATGAGAATTCTCTCTTCTAGCCTCCTGGCTCCATTTTAAATGAGGTTACTGTTTATTAATTTTTACAATTAACAAAGTCTGGGAGGACAATTTACAGACTAAAAACTGTGAAAATGCCTTGAAATAGTTCCTGGGCCAAATATGGGTTTAGTAAGCAGTTGCCACACTTTAAAAAATGAAGGGTTACTATTAGGATAGTAATAAAGATTTCTATAGGGTGTTTACACTACACGGATGTCAAGCTCCAGTGGTTATAGGGGTCATTCTGGGGCTAAATGGAGACCTGACATTTCCCAGGCAGAGATGCTGGTCCATGGTGTCCAGATCGTCCAGTTGTTCAAGAAAAGAGAGCTATAAGAATTTTATGTGAAATCTGATTTCTAAATGTTTTCAATTAATTTTTTTCCTCAAACAACTCTTCAAGCTAAACAAAACAAATCTGTTGGCCAGATACAAACCTCAGGGTGCTTGCTTACTCTCTCTGGTCTAATATTTTGCTATACCCTTGAGACATATAAAAGAAGAGGACCTGGCTTCAGCTCTAAGTTGAGTGTGGCCTCGTTGGAAGCTAAGATAGAGGAATGTGAAACGGCAATTTCACATTGGGAAGACAGAAGTCTGCAAGTGTGAGAATAAAAAACAACCAAGCCATTTAAGGGAGCTGTAAAACCACACCCCAGTAAGACTGCAGCTACTACCTCAGTGCTGAATTTTGTGATTTGTAAAAGTGTTTTCTGTGTGGGAAATAGCCTATTTACTTTGTCTTAGTGAGTTAATCATTGCTGATGAACAAAGAGTGCAGTCATTGCTGCTCAGTACCAACTTTGATAGTTAAGCAGGTAACAGTGATTTGAAGTAAATCTGGTTTAAGAAATGCAGTAGCTCCTCCTTATTCAGTTTTTCTTTTGCTGTTTCAGTACAGCAATCATGCATTCTGAAAATATTAAATGGAAAATTCCAGAAATAAAAACAAATTACAAGTTTTAAATTGTGCCCTCTTTGTTCAGCTTCTCAATGCTGTCACACTAACCATCTCATTAGTCAGATGACTACCCTGGTATCACAGTGCTTGTGTTCAAGTCACCCTTACTTTTCTTAATAATGACCCCAAAGCACAAAACTAGTGGAGCTGGCAATTTAGATATGCTATACCAGAAAGAAGCAATAAACAGCTTTCCTTAAGTGAAAGTTCTCAACTTAATAAGGAAACAAAAAAAATTAAATTGTATACTGAAATTGCTAAGATCTGTGGTAAGAGTGAATCTTCTATTCCTGAAATTGTGAAGAAGGGAAAAAAAATTGTTTTGCTGTTGTACCTCATACTGCAAAAGTGACAGTCACAGTGTGTGATGAGTGCTTAGTTAAAATGGAAGAGGCATTAAACTTTACCATAGGTACGTATGTGTAGAAAAAAACCATCATATGTATAGAGTTCGATACTATCCGAGGTTTCAGGCATCTACTGGGGGCCTTGGAATGTTTCCTTTGAGGACAGGGGGACTACTATACATTCATCTGCAAATACTAGTGGAATCTGTTATGAACACGACAAGAAACAGAGTTCTTGCAGAAAAAAAAGGTTTTCTAAAAGTTATATGAGATGCAACTGTCTTCAAAACTATAGAAACAATATTTAAATGGTATTATGAATCATTATCTAAAAATGAACTCATGAAAATTTATTAAATGGGGTGTGGTGAAATGAATAATGACCCCACCCCAAGTTATCATGTCCCAGTCCCTGGAATTTGTGAATATGTTACCTTATGTGGCAAAAGGACTTTACAGATGCGATTATGGATTTTGAGATGGGGGATTATCTTGGATATATCTGGTTGGCACAACATAATCACAAGGGTCTTTATAAGAGGGAGGCAGAAATATCAGTGTTAGGAAGGGAGAAACTGGAGGATGGGGCCATGAGCCAAGGAATGTGGGCAGTTGTCAGAAGGCAGAAAAGGTAGGAGAACAGCTTCTCCCATAGGACCCCAAGAAAGGACACAACCCTGCTGACACTTTGATTTTAGTCCATTGAAACAATTTGGGACTGCTGACTTCCAGAAGTACAAGATAATAAATTTGTGTTGTTTTAAGCCACTAAGTTAGTGGTAATTTATTACTGTAGCAAGTAGGAATGTATCCTTTTCGTCCAGGTTGTCCTGTTTGTTGGCATACAGTTGTTCATAATATGTTCTTATACTCCTTTGTATTTCTTTGGTACCAGTTGTTACTTCTCCTCTTTCATTTCTGATTTTATTTATTTGGGTCCTTTCCCTTTTTTTCCCTGATAAGTCTGGTTAAAGGTTTGTCCACCTTGTTTATCTTTTCGAAGAACCAGCTCTTGGATTAATTGATCTTTTGTATCATTTTTTTAAAAATTCTATTTCATTTATTTCTGCTCTGATTATTTCCTTCCTTCTACTAACTTTAGGCTTTGTTTGCTTTTCTTTTTCAAGTTCCTTTAAGTGTAAATTTAGATCATTTATTTGAGCTTTATCTTATTTTTTGAGATAGGTCTGTAATGCTCTGAATTCCCCTCATAGGATTGCTTTTCTTGTGTCCCACAGGTTTTGGATTGTTGTGTTCTCACTTTCACTTGTTTCAAGGTATCTTTGGTTTCTTCTTTGATCTCTTTGTTGACCCATTCATTGTTTAATAACATGTTATTTAGCTTCCACATTGTTGTGTGTTTTTCAGTGTTCTTCTTGGGATAGGTTTCTAGTTTCATAGCATTGTGGTCAGAGAAGATGCTTGATATGATTTCAGTCCTCTTATATTTATTGGTAACTTGTTTTGTGTCCTAACATGTGGTCTTTCCTTGAAAATATTCCATGTGCGTTTGAAAAGTATGTACATTCTGCTGCTTTGGGGTGAAATGCTCTGAAGATATCAAGTAAATCCATTTGATCTAGTGTGTTGTTTAAGGCCACTGTCTCCTTGTTGATTTTCTGTCTGCCAGATCAATCCAATGAAGTCAATGGGATGTTAAAATCCCTGACTGTGACTGTATTTCTGTTGAGCTCTCCCTTTACTTCCATCAAGATTTGCTTCACATATTTAAGTGTTCCTATGTTGGGTACATAAATGTTTACTAGGGTTATATCCTCTTGTTGGATTGTTCCATTTATCATTATGCACTGTCCTTCTTTGTCTCTCTGTAGCCTTGGTTTTAAAGTCTACTTTGTCAGATATAAGTGTTACTATCCCAAAGGGGGTCAAGATAGAGGCGTAGGTAGACATACTTTGCTTCATTGCACAACTACAAAAAAGAATACAACTAACTTAAAAACAAAAACCACCCAGAACAGCCAGAAAATCACACAGAAAAACACCCAGAACTGTACAGGAGCCCAACAACCAAGGATTTAAAGACACTATGTTCATTCAGTCGTGTGGAGAGGACTTGATGTGGTAGCAGGAGCTGGGGGCAGAGAGGTGAGAGGTGGAGAGGCAGCCAGGTGGTGGTTTCCAGTGGAACGGGCAGCCCCACATTCATATGTGGTGGATAAAATCAGGGAGACACCTGTAAGTAAGCAAGACCAGCCCCAGGCCAGATGGCACAGCCCAGGGCTTCCATGCCAGGAAAAGGAAGCTTCATAACTTCAGGCTGTAAAGCCAGTGTGGGTTGGGGTGGCAGAAGAAACTGCTGGTTTCTCAGGAGAACCTGGAATGTAGGCAAACCCACCCATCCTGGGAACCACAACCAGGGTAGCAGCTGAAGGGGCACCAGTCTCACAGGGGAGGTGGGTGAAGTGACTGTCAGTGGGGTGAGGGCCAGGTAAGCCCCCAGAAGTCAGTCAGCAGCAGCACCATCCCCCCTTTAACCCCTCCTCTACACACAGAGCCAGTTGCCCTGCCCTGGTGAATACTCAAGTCTCCACCCCATACAACTTAACAGGTGTGCTAAAACGTAACCAAAGTGGCTCTACCTAGTAAACAGACACAGGGAGGCTGCCAAAATCAGGAGACAAAGAAATATGGCCCAAATGAAGGAAAAGAACAGAACTCCAGGAAAAGAACTAAGCGATGCAGAGATAGCCAACTTATCAGATGCAGAGTTCAAAATACTGGTGGTCAGAATGCTCAAAGATTTCACTGAATATAGCAAAAGCATAAGGGAAGAAATGAAGGCTCTACTAAGGGAAATAAAAATCCACAGGAAACCAACAGTGAAAGGAAGGAAAGCTGGGATTCAAATCAATAATTTGGAGTATAAGGAAGAAATAAACATTTAGCCAGAATGAAATGAAGAAACAAGAATTCAAAAAACAAGGAGAGTTTAAGAAGACTCTGGGACATCTCCAAAAGTGCCAACAAGGACAGTACATATTGATAAATGGAATCATAAGGATGCCAGAAGGAGAAGAGGAAGAGCAAGAAAGTGAAAACTTATTTGAAAAATAATGAAGGAAAACTTCCCCAATCTAGTGAAGGAAATAGACATACAAGTCCAGGAATCTCAGATTCCCAAATAAGTTGGACCCAAAGAGGACCACACCAAGACACACCGTAAATAAAATGTCAGAGATTAAAGAGAGAATCTTAAAAGTAGCAAAAGGTAAAAGTTACCTACAAAGGAGCTCCCATAAGACTATCAGCTGATTTCTCAAAAGAAAACTTGCAGGCAAGAAAGGGCTGGTAGGAAATATGTGAAGTGATGAAAAGCAAGGACCTATATCCAAGATTACTCTATCCAGAAAAGCTATCATTTAGAATGAAAGGGCAGATCATGTGCTTCCCAGACAAGGTAAAGTTAAAGGAATTCATCATCACCAAGCCATTATTATATGAAAAGTTAAAGGGACTTATTCAGGAAAAAGAAGAAGATCAAAACTATGAACATTGAAACGACAACAAAGTCCCAGCCATCAACAACTGAAACTAAAAAACAAAACCAAAAACAAACTAAGCAAACAACTAGAACAAGAGTAGAATCATAGATATGGAGATCATTTGGAGGGTTATCAGCTGGGATGGGGAATGGGGAGAATGAGGGAAAAGATATAGGGATTTAGAAGCATAATTGGGTAGATACAGAATAGACAAGGGGATATGAATAGTATAGGCAATGGAGAAGCCAAAGAACTTACATGCACAACCCATGGACATGAACAAAGGTGGAGGTGGAGGAATTGCAGGAGGGAAGTGGGGAACCAGCAAAGGGGGGCAAAGGGAGAAAAATTGGGACAACTATTATAGCATAATCAATAAAATATACTTTAAAAATGATAGATTGGTTTGTAATAAGTAAAATAAAGTGTCAATAATTGTAGAATATAGATAGTGGGTGTCTCGGTTCTCATTGTATAATTCTTTCACTTTTTTGTATATTTGAATTTTTTATAATAAAATGGTAGAAAAAAGGTATTATTACCCCAGCTTTTTTTTCCTTTCCATTTGCTTGAAATATCTTTTTCTGTCCCTTTACTTTCAGTCTGTATGTGTCTTTCCATCTGATGTGGGTCTCTTGGAGGTAGAATATATATAGGTCTTGTCCTCTTATCCATTCAGCTACCCTATGTCTTTTGGTTGGAGCATTTAAGCCATTTATATTTAAGGTGATTACCGATAGATATGTATTTAGTGCCATTTTATTGTTAGACTATTTTCCCTTTTTTTTCTTTCTCTTTGTTTTTTCTTCTGCTTATAGCAAGCACTTTAACATTTTTTTGTAGAACTGTTTTAGTGTTAACAAACTACTTCAGCTTTTTCTTGTCTGGGAAGCTCCTTATTTCTCCTTCAATTTTAATGATAGCTTTGCTGGGTAAAGCAGCCTTGGTTGTAGGTCCTTGCTTTTCATCATCTTGAATATTTCACACCACTTCTTCTGGCCTGAAGTATTTCTGTTAAGAAATCAGATGACAGTTTAATTGGTGCTCCCTTGTAAGTAACTATCTGCTTTTCTCTTGCAGCTTTTAGGATTCTCTCCTTGTTTTTAGGCATTGCCGTTTTAATTATGACATGTCTTGCTGTAAGGCTCTTTGGGTCCAACTTGTTTGGGACTCTCTGAGCTTCCTGGACCTATGTATCTTTTTCCTTCATCAGATTAGGGAAGTTTACAGTCAGTATTTCTTCAAATAGGTTCTCAATCACTTGCTAACCCTCTTCTCCTTCTGGTACACCCATGATGCAGATGTTGTTATGCTTCATGTTGTCACAAAGTGTTCTTAAGCTCTCATTTTTTAAAACTGTTTTTACTTTTGACTGCTCTACTTGGGTGCTTTTTTCTACCTTGTCTTCCAAATCACTGATTCAGTCCTCTGCTTCATCTAACCTACTGTTTATTCCTTCCAATGTATTGTTTATTTCAGATATTGCATTATTTCTGATTGCTCCTTTTTTATGTTTTCTACATCTTTTCTTCATGTTGTTGAGTATCCTTATAACCATTACCCTAAACTCTCTATCTAATAAATTGCTTACCTCCATTTCATCTAGTTCTCCTTCTGCAGAATTCTCTTGGTCTTTAATTTGGGTCTGTTTCCTTGTTTTTCCATTTTGACTGTCTCTTTGTGTTTGTTTCTATGTAACAGGGAGATCTGTAAGACTCTGGTGCATGCCTAAGTCAAGCCCTCTCTGTGACTGGCCCTGGGCAACCTGTTGGAGCCATCAGCAATCCACAGCCTGTGGCTCCCTCTGCTGGGCCTTGGCATGTGCAAAAAGAACCAGGCTATACACCAAAGCTGGCTTTTATCAGCACCAGGCCTGGGGGAGGGTTAACTGAAATCTCCCAGCATTCTACCTCTGCCTGCAAGATTTCTGTTGGGCTAATCAATGAATGTCTTCCAGCTGTACTCCTCAGCAGCCCGGCTTAAGCTCCACAGGGTGGGGCAGAGTAACTCCTGAGGACAGAGCTATTGCTTCCCCTCAGGTTGATGCCAGTTAGAGGGGAGTGCTCTGCCTCAGAAAGATGGCCCGTGTCATATGGGAAATAAGTCAGCACAGGGATCCTGGCAGCTGTTCCTTCAGTTCTCTCTCCAGAGCCACCAGCCCCAGACTGTCCTCACATGTATCTAGTCCACTCTGCCCACCCTCTGCCAGAGCCCAGGGTAAGTGGCTGCAAACAGAATTGTGTGCATTGGCCCTTTAAAAAGCTCTCTGTGTCTCTAGCCGTCTCTTCCTGGTGGACAGAAACCCGGATGCTTTTCACAACTGTATGTTATTTGGATTCCTTTCCCAGTTTTGGTGCTATAGGCTGGGGAGCTCAGCTTGGGATTTAGACACCTTGCTTCTCAGGGGGAACTCCCACCCAGCAGCTGAGATATCCCTCCAGCACTTCAGCTGATGCTCCCTGCCCCTGCTTTAGGAGACCAGTCAACCCTCTTGCACCTCCTCTGCACTTCCTACCAGTCTCGTTGTGGTGATATGGCTTCTTCTGTCTGTCTGTGGCAATAAGGCTCCCCTCTAACTAGTGTTTCAGTTAGTTATTCAGAATGCTTTTTCTATAATTTAGTTGTGATTCCAGTTTGGTCCTGGGAGGTTACTGTAGCTTCCACTTACTTGTCTGCCATCTTTGAATCCCCTGCCCCCCATTTTTGAATGAAACATACTGTTCTCTTGAGTTTATCTTATTTTGACAAGTATATATCTTTTGAGCTATGCTGCTGGAAGAGAAGATGTTGATTAATTTAATAAAGATTCCCTTCACTAGACTAATCTTCCCAAGTACACAGAACATTTTTTCCTTTCTTCTTTCACCACAGTAATCCCAGATCCTACTATAGTGCCTCTTAGCTCAGCTGATAGCAACAGAGATCTAAGACAACACTAGTTAAACAAAACAGATTTATTTTTATTTATTGTAAAAGAAGTCCAGAGTAGGCAAACTAGGTAATTCCCATGATTACTCGTGACCCAGGGACCTTCTGCTTCTTTTGCTCTGCCATCCTTATTCCATGACCATCATTCTTAAGGGTACCTTATAGTCCAAGATGACTGGGACTCCAGCCATCTTGCCTTCACAGTAGGACGCAGTAGAGAGGGGAAAGGGCTGAAAATCTCCTTGCCTATTGTCTTTCTACCTTTTGAGAAGACTTTCCAAAACTTCCAACCAACAGCTTCCACTTATCTCTCACTGGTTACAACGTAGTTATATTGCCATTCCAATAGCAAGGCAGTCTGGGGAATGCAGTCTTTTTATTGGGTACATTGCCTCAGCAAGTATATTAAAAGCAGTGTTCTCACACTAACAAGGGGAGGAAGTGGTAACATGAAATTAATAAGGATGTTGTAATGAGTTTTTTGTAAAGCAAAATTTATCTCATTTAAACTGTGCTTTGACTCCTACATCTTAAAGTAAAAACTGCGTTTTAAAATTGAAATGATAGTAGATTCCCCACTGCCCCAGCATCTTTACTTGACCAAATAGAAAGTTAACTCTGTTAGTCCTCTAATATTATGGATATTTTACTGGCCCAAGAAAGCCCAAATCTATGGACCCCCTGTACCTGTGAGATTTCTCCCAACACCAAAATACTCAGATGGGTCTGTGTCTTCAACACAGCCTACATATTTCATGCCTTCTGCTTGAAATATTCTAAGTATCCATTGATTAATGTATCATGATGGCTTGGCCAAAGTGTTAATTAACACAAAAAATTGATGTCACCTCCAGGTACTTAGTCAGGGCTTGCTTTGCAGTAAGGTAGAGAAACTCTAATTAAAATCGGAATAGTTAAAGAGGTAACTGTTATGAGGGTATGAGGGAATCTGGTGGGCAGCTGAGAATAGAAAATCAGTGGAGTCAATTTGCCTTAAAATTGGGCTTAACAATGGAATATTGGGAATGAAAGCAACTCTCTATCTTTCATGGGATAAACATGACTTTTTAAACTACTTTTTGCTTTCCTCTTCCAGCCAACTTTTTTTGGTATATATAGTTTCCCCCAGTAACTCTGGATGGCATGAAAGTTTGGCTCTTGTGGTGTAGGGCTGGCACAGTCTCTCAGTGTTGCAATTCCAAATTCCCCAGCAATAGCTTGACTGGTTCACCAAGGGTCAAGTTACCATTCCTGATTCAAGCAGCTGTGGCAGGGAATGGGACCATTAGTACAAACCTGTCTTCCTAATATGCATTCTTTCAGAGAGCCTTGGGAGTGAGCATGTGGGGAAAGGTGGCTCTACATGCAACATTTCCCTTTTTCCATTAATTTTCACCTTGGGCAGTCCTCTGTTTCCTGACCTCGGGTGCTTTTTCCCATCAGGGTGGCAGATCAAAGACCTTCACTATTGCACAATTTCTTGAATCATTTCATGTATAGATATTATTCTTGTTTTCTTCTCTAATTAAATATACATTTCCTCAGTCAGAATTTTTTAAGAGGAAAGCAAAGTGGTGGTTAATGTGCATTAGTCCCTAGGGTCACATTGCCCCATCCTCACTACCCCACTTGGGAAGTGGTCTGGTACCGACCCTGGGCATGAGCAAGAGCATAGCAAGTGGTAAGAAGCACAACCCCAGAGTCAATCAACCTGGATTTGAAAAGTACAAATACCTACTAGTAGAAGTTGCTCTGTGTATCAGTTTCTTTATATGTGAAATTGGATTATTACCTGCCTCACATATAAGACTACTGTGAAAATTGAAGAAAATAACCAGGCCAGGGAGACAGCTCAGTGCCTGGGACTTAATAAACACTCATTAAATATTTGCATTTGAGATACCAGGGGCAAATATCAGAGCCACAGATAAGACAGTGTTAAGTGCTGGGGTGCTAACTGGAAACTTAGGTGAGTGTTAGGATTTATTCTGGAAATGACAGCTGGATACTAGGTTGGTATCTGGACTAATTCTGGGGACATGAGTCATACTACAAAGGCTGGAATCCAAGACAGTTGATTTTATTTGTTTGTTGAATTCTGAAGGAAGATTTGATAATGTCCGTAACTCTGCAGCACTCAGCTGTGGTGGTTTCCCTCTCTAGAATGTAAAGATTCTAATGTCTGGATTCCATTAAAAGGTATTCTAATTTTAATTCTTTCTAAAGATGAAATAATTTTCACCTACACATGCTATTTTTCATTTTTGCCCATTATTTAAGTGTGATTGGACTTTATACTATAACCAAAACTGTTTGTAGAGGTGCACATACTCAATTTTAGAAGCCAATTAAAAATAGGATTCGCATCTAAGTATTTGTTTCTCAGGAAAATTTTTTTTAAAAGATTTTATTTATTTATTTTTAGAGATAGAGGAAGGGAGGGAGAGAAACACCGATTGGTTGCCTCTCGCACGCCCCTAACTGGGGACCTGGCCCACAGCCCAGGTGCCTGCCCTGACTGGGAATCAAACCAGCAACCTTTCAGTTTCCAGGCTGGGACTAAATCCACTGAGCCACACCAGTGAGGGCTCTCAGGAAACTTTTTGGACATTTTACAAAGTGATCATCTCATTACTGCTTAAAGTATTAGGATAGTGCCATCATATGGATACCAGATAAAATGAATATTTATAAATCTCTGTAAGTGTACATTTGAATGCTTATAAATACTACTGTATATATTCTACTTATTTAGGTCTAAATTAGGCCTAAATATGTTGTTCTTTCATATATTGTAAAGTTGAATGAGCCTAGCAACTCTTTGCTAACCTCTGCATTAAAAAGACATAAAACCGCAATATGGCAAGACTTCAGTTAAAACTACATTACAAACACTAGAAAGGATTTTTTTTAGCAAGTATGTAAAAGGACCTGAATACCAAAATAGATACTTTCTCTAAAGAATCACATGGTTTAATTCTTTCCTTTGCTGGTAAATGCAAGGCTTTATCACTAACTTGCTCATATTTGCACCACGAACACAGTGACTTTCTTCTCAGGGTCAAGGTGCCAAGATGAGTGTTACTCAAGCATGTGTCTCTCTACACAAGCCCATGTTTAACCATGCACACATCAGAAAAGCACAGAGCTCTTTAGTTGCCAGGGAGTATTTTCAAGACTGGATGTAACACCTGATTCCTTAAAGCAGTTGTTGATCCCGACAATTTTCTCTCAAATTCTGGATAGGGGTTCCTTTTACATCACCCTTTAAATAAATAAAAAAAAAGTTGTTGGTACCACTAACCTTCATATTAACTTTGTCACAAGCTGTATGTCTTGGTAAATTATCTAACCTCTGAATTCAATTTATTCTTTGGTAAAATGGGTATTCCGTCATTTTAGAAGGCTGCAAGTGTTTGACTGTCTTTATTCCACGTATACACTGCCTTGTAGAAAGTTTTTTTTCTTTCTTTTTGAAAGCACCCCTTAAGTTGTAGTTTTATGATCATCAGGCATTGATTTAAAAAATTGAAACTGAGGGTTAGTGTCCTCAAATTATTATCAGTATTATTATTTTACAATTTCAATATCTATGAAAAACCTTCTGCATTACTAAATTCTAGAATACGAAAAAAAAATCACCTAGACAAGCTAATACTACTGCCATGAATGAAATTTACAGATAATGCTGCTTTCCATTTATTTGTTTTAAATACAGCTTTGAACTGATTTGAACCCGAATCAAACACTGTATGAAAGTGATTGGTGGCGGGAAGCAGGTGGGGTGTTATTAACTCAAGAAAGATCTCTCTTTTGTGCGTGTGGTCACAGCTATAAATCATATTCTAGGCCTTGTTCAGTGGTTTTACCCCCTTGACAAAGACTCAATTTTTCTTTAAAAAAACTAATTTCCATTTTACCTCCCCTGTACTGTGAAAAGAATGTTGAAATAATTGGGCACCAATCCGATTAAAAACGCCGGGTTTTTCCTCCGCGGGTCTTCCTGCGGGATAGATCACCCATGACTCCAGCAAAGAGGAAGCTGAGTTAAACTACAGTAGCCACAGGCCCTCACTTGCCCTGGAGACCGAAACCCTTCCCCCCCCCAACCCCGCCCCCAGTCAACTTCCTGCCGAGCCGGTGACAGACTCCTGCCCCGCCCCCACGAGTCCGGGATTCGTCGGAATTTTCCCGCGATGCCGTGGGGGGTGCGTGGGGGCCGCTCGCCGGGACCCAGAGTGCACTGCGGGCACGTGCGTGCGCGCGCGCGGCTTCACTGCCGAGCGACCGCGGGAAAATTCCAAAAACGTCAAAACAAAACAGCCAGTCCGAGGCAAAGCCAAATTTTCAAGCCACAGAATTCGGGCGGTGGAGTCCTTTCCACCACTGCCCCTACTGCTGAAGCAGCTCTGGCGCAGACTACTGGGTAAGAGAGAGGCGGCAGAACGAGAGCGAAAACGGCTGCTTTCCATGGGGGGGTTCTGGACGACACGTCAGCCTGAGCGTGGGGGGGGTAGGGAGGGAAGACTCGCGAGAACATGCCGTGCTGTGCGCCTGTAGGTGGGTGAGTTAGGCTCCCGACGTGTGCGGTGGGCAAGCTAGGGAGGTGGGTAGAAGCGTGAGGTGGGGCCTGCCCTCAGAGGGGCCGGGCTGCCTGGGGGGCGTGGCCAAGGGCGGGGCAGCCCCCCAAGGGGCGTGGCCGGCGGTGGGGTTACGTGAAAGGGAACCCCCGAGAGAGGTTGGGAGGTGGGAGTTAGCGTTTTGGTGGTTTTTGTTCTTTGGGTCGGGCAGCTGTGTCTTCTTGAAGGCAGGGAGCAGAGGTGAATTTCTTCACCCCGGATCTGTGGGAGCTGTGAAAAGCTCTCCTCTTTTAACCCATCACCCTCTACAGGTGGCGGCGTGCTTTACTCCCTCGCGCCTTGGCGCAAAGAAGGAGCGAGGCCCAATTAGAGGAGCCCGGAGCGCGGTTGTTACCCCTCTCGCCATTCCGGTCTTTCATCCCACTAGGAGGGCTCTGATGGACTATCATCTCCCCACAGCTCTTTGAACGGCATGCCAAATGGGGTCCAAAACCCTTGAGAGTTTTGGGGGAGTGTTGTTTGCTGCCATGCGGTGTGTGTGTATTTCTTTCTTCCTTTTTTCTTTTCTTTTTTTTATGTGGGCGCGTTTACAACCTGAACCCTCCATAGTAGTGTTGTACGGAATAGATGTATGGAGCTGGAGAAAAATTTGGAGTTTTTGAAACATGAGAAATTTGGGACCAGAATTTTAAGGAAAGAGGCCAAGGAATTTTCTGGCCAAGACCTGTGTGTGCCTTTTCTTTTGTTCTAATCTGAAACTGGGAAAGCTCCAGGGCTCCTGGTTTTACTCTAACCTATGCCCCATTTAATGCATCTTAACTGAGATGTAATTGACTTATTATTTAGCAGATGAGCAGGGCACTTTTAGGCCACCCAACTTCAGCTATTTATGGATGTTCAGTGATGTGCGGCTCAGCGCACTTTCTCATGACTCCCTTCAAGAGGGGAGGAAAAGTTGTTTCAAATGATGGAATTCATACCGTGTGTTGGGATCATTTATTACATAAGCTTAGATAGAAACATGTTCATTGTGACTTTATCCGTTAAACTTAAGCCACATTGATTCACATGGAAATAAGCAAACATATACATTACTCTATACACATACAAGAAAGACTACATCAAAAAAGAATTTGCTTTTCCTAGTTATATCAAAGGCCTTTTAACCCTAGAGTAAAAGTTAGATCCTGCTTCTTTAGACTTGGAATAATTATACTTTGGTATATTATACATTTTAATTTTTCATTATTCAGTGATATTCCTCTTGATTCCTTGAAAAACATTTTCTAAGGTTCCAGAAAAGAAAGGCAAACTCTGTATTAGGACTTTTTGTTCTGTTCTTTAATAGAAAGCATTAACTTGATTGATTGGCTGGGTGTGGAAGATGTGTTGCTGCATGCATGTGAAACTGTGCATGTACATTTTAAAATAAATGGGATTTTAAACTAGTTCCATATTTCAGCAAGTAGTTCCAGTAACAATTATACAAATTTTGTATTTATGAAAACCAGCTACAGGGAGGCCAGCCTGGGCAGTAGAAAGTTGGATTGATTAGCTAGGCTGCAGAGAGTGCCAGAGAAATCTCACATGTGTGGCAGTTGCAAGTTGGTAGTGGTGAAGCCTCAAATCAGGCTTGAAATCAACACCAAATGGATTTATAAAATTTTGTTTTAGGCCCAAGCTGGGTAGCTCTGTTGGTTAGAGTGTCATCCTGATACACCAAGGTTTCGAGTTCAATCCCTGGTCAGGGCACACATGATTTTTGTCTCATCCTCTCTTTCTAAAATCATTAAAATTTTTTAAAAACTTAAAAAATTTTATTTTAGGCTGGTGTATGTATATTTTCTGTTCTTGTTTGTGGATCCCAAATGACCAACTTTTTAAGATGAAAGAACACCTGTAGGAGAAGTACATTGAGTCTGCAGTGTTTTACTAAAAATACAGAAGTAGAGAAGGAAAAACTTAAAAAATTCATCAGAAAAGTCAGATGGCAATGCAAATCTGCAGCATTTCGTTTTCTACTAAATATCAATTTTTTTTTGACTCAGTTTGGAAGAGACCTTACAAAGTTATCTGGTTCATTCTTTCAGGTTCTTAAGAAGCTCTTCTGGGTATGTAGAAATCATTTCTCTGTTAAGATGTTAATATAGGAACATCTGTAACCTTCCTGGTACCTTTCTCTAATTATAAGAAGGTATAGTTCACATGGAAATCACTTTTTTGAAGCAACATACTCTGTTTTCTAAAGAATTAAGTGTCTTTTAGTAAATTTAGTAGATTTTGAAATTGAACAATGATCACCAAAATTCAGTTTTAAGACATTTGCATTACCATAGTAAGTTTGTATATTCAAGTTCATACTCAGTTCTGGCTCTGCCTTTCAGCCTCAGGCAACCATTGGTTTGCTTTCTGTCTCTCTATATAAGCCTTTCTTGACATTTCATATAAATGAATTCATAAAATAAGTACTGTCTTGTGTCTGGTTTCTTTCATTTAGCATAATGTTTTTCAGATTGATCCATGCTATAGCATGTATCAGTGGTTTGTTCCTTTATTGTTGACTAGTATCCCATTGTGTGGATATTCCACATTTTGTTTATCCATTTATCACTTGACGGACACTTGCACTGCTTCTACTTTTTTGGCTATTGTGAATAATACTGCTGTGAGAATTTGTGTGCAAGTTTTTGTGTGGACATGTGTTTTCATTTTTGTTGAATAGATACCCATGAGGGGAATTGCTGGGCTGTATAGTGAGTTTATGTTTAACTTTTTAGGAAACTGCCAAACTCTTTTTGAGTTTGGCTGTACCATATTACAGTATACTCCCACCAGCAACGTATACAGGTTTCAGTTTTTTCACATCTTCTCTTGTTGTGTCTTGTGACCATCCTAGTTGGCATGAAGTGGTATCGCCTTGTAGTTATAGTTTCCATTTCCCTATTGGCTAATGATGTTGACAGTATTTTCTTGTGGTTATTAGCAATTTCTGCGTCATCTTCGAAATGGCTATTGAAATCTTTTGTCCATTTTTTGTCTGGGTGGTTTATCTTACTGAGTTTTAAGCATTTTTTGTATATTCTGGAGATAAGCCCTTTATCAGATAACATGTTTTGCAAATAATTTCTCTCAATCTGTTAGTTGTCTTTTCATTTTTTTCAGGTTTTCTTTTGAAGCACAAAAAATTCTTAATTTTGAGGAAGTCCCATTTATCAGTTTTTTTCTTTTTTTGGATCATGCTTTAGGTTTATGATCAGTTTCTGTTAACTTTTGTGATGGTATGATATATGGGTCCAAATTCTTCATCTTTTTGTATGTGGTTATCCAGTTGTTTCAGTGCTATTTGTTGAAAAAACAAAACAAAGCTATGCTTTCTTCATTTAGTTGTCTTGGCACTTTCATCAAAAATCAGTTGACCATAAATTATTTCTAGACTTTCATTTCTGTTTCAGTGATCTGTATGCCTGTTCTTATACCAGCAACCTGCTGTCTTGATTATGGTGGCTTTACAGTAAATTTTGAAATTAGTAGTATAATTCTTGCATCCTTTCTTTTTCAAATTGTTTTGGCTATTCTGGGTTTCTTATATTCCATGTAAATATTAATATCAGCTTGTCATTTTTTTCATAAGCCTGTTGTGATGGAATTCAGTAGAAATTGCATTGACTCTGTAAATCTGTTTGGGGGAGACTTACCAAGTTAGCATGAACATGGAATGTCTTGCTCTTTATTTAGATCTTTAATTTCTGTCAGCCATGTTTTGTAATATTCAGTGTATAAGTGTTGACCTCTTTTGTTAACTTTATTTCGAAGTGTTTCATTTTGATGCTATGGTGAATACACATTTTTCAAATTTCATTTTTGGGTTGTTCATTGCCAGTATATAGAAATATAGTTGATGTTCGTATATTGATCTTGTATCCTGTAACTTTGTTTATTACTTTATGCAGGGTTTTGTGTGTGTGTGCGTGTGAATTACTTAAAAATTTCTAGATACACTATCATGTCATATGTGAATATAGACAGTTTTATTTTTCTTTGTGTATCTGGATGCTTTTTTTTTTTTTTTTTTTGACCTAGAACCTCCAGTACATTGCTAAATAGAAGTGGGGTGGGGGAGGAGAGAGTGGATATTCTTAACTTTTTCCTGATCTTAGGGGGATAGCATTAATCTTTTACTGATAAGTTCTTATCATGAATAAATGTTCGATTTTTTTCAGATGGTCTTCTGTATCTATTGAGATGACCATGTGGTTTTGTTTTTTTTATTCTATTAGCGTAATTTATTAGATTAGTTGATTTTTAAATGTTATACTAACTTTGTGTTCCTGGGATAAATCCCCCTTGGTCATGGTATATAATTCTTTTTACATGTTACTGGGTTCGGTTTAGTATTTTGTTTAGGATATTAATGTCTATGTTCATGAGGAATATTGATGGGTAATTTTCCTGTGATGTCTTTGTCTGACTTTGGTTTTATGATAATACTGGCATCTTAGAATGAGTTGGAGAGTATTCCCACCTCTTATATTTTCTAAAAGAGTTTGTGGAGGATTAGTATTATTTCTTTAAATATTTGATAGAATTCACCCATTAAGTTATCTGTTTGCAGATTTTTCCCAAAATGAGCAGATGGATAATCCCAAGAGTTATTGTATTTATTGCTGACTATATTGCTTTACAAAAGCAGCCATAGTCCCACTGAATATTTCTTTGCCTGAAGACTAAATTCTAGTTAAATTCCAGAAACTTGTACGTAAAATAAAAATGGGAAGAAGAAAGAAGACAATTTGCTATCATATATAAATACATAGGTATAATAAGCAAATATGCAAAACTACTGCAGTCCTTGTTTCTGTAGTTAGCCACAATGTTATCATTGATATCTATGTCTTCTTTCCACTATCTGTTCTGTACTTCTTTTGCCCTGAGCATGGGCTTTAGATGATTGAGGTTTTTTACCTGGTGAATATTCAAACCTTTATTCTTGAAGGATCTGAGCTATAGAGCCTTCTCTTGCTCTGGTCCCACTCAAAAGAGGCGGCTTTACACCAGACTCTGTAGATGAGTCAAAATAGCACATGTGCGTATGGTATATGTTGCTTCCAAACTTAAAAGAGATCCACCCCCATGTTATGCCTCTTTGCATGGTAGGTGGTACAAAGTGGAGCAATTTATATTACATCCTGTAGAGGATAGCTGAACATGCATCAGTCCAGGAATGGACGAACTATGACCTATGGGCCAAATCTGGCCTATTGCCTGTTTTCGTATGACCTATGAGGTAAGAATGTTTTATATATATTATATATATATTTATATATATTTATATATATTTATATTTTAATGCTTACCCAAGGATGTGTTTATTGATAGTTTTTGGCGGCAGGGAGAGAGAGAGGGGAACACTGATATGTGAGAGGAACATCAATCAGTTGCCTCCCTTACAGGCCCCAACTGGGGATTGGATCCGCACCTGTATGTACCCTGACCGGGAATAGCACTTGCAACTTTTTGGTGCAGGTCAATACTTTGACGAACTGAACCACCTAACCAGGGCTGTTTTTTTATATTTTTGAGTGTTCGGGAAAAAGAAGAACATGTGACAGAGACCATCTAAAATACCTGCTACTTCTTGCTGATCAGGTCTATTCAGCATAATGTTGTCCATGTAGTAGATCAGTGTGATATTTTATGTCAGACAAGTACCTGTAGCTCCTTCACCCTACTTTGCTTTCCCAGTGCCCAGCTCCTATAGCTTGAGTGGATCCCCCAGCACTTGGCAGTATCAGGGCACTGCTCCCAGATGCTTGCATTTGCTCCAGCCCTGGGCCCCTGGGCACAGAGAACTCCTCCAGTGCCAGGGCTCCTAGTCATGTTTGGCTCCTTCAGAGCTTGTTCCTGTAGCACTGTGGCCAGCAGCACCCAACTGCCAACAGCTTACCACAGTGTCCTCCACCTGTGATTTTGTAACTGACTGCCTCTGGTGAGGTACCTCCTCATGAACAGCTTTCCATGGCATCCTGCATGCCAGGTGTCTGGCAAGTTATAAATGGTGGATTTCCACCCTGGCTGGGGGCTTAGTTGGTTGAAGTGTCATCGCATACACCAGAAGGTTGTCTGTTCAATCCCTGGTCAGGGCACGTACATGAAGCAACAGATCAATGTTTCTCTCTCACTCTCTGTCTATATAAAATAAAAGGTGGATTTCAAGCAAGTTCAGCTGGTGTAGCACCCACAGAGACCTCACTGCCATTCAGCGAGCCCTCTCCAACAAGGCCTAGACCTCACTTGGAGTGGAAAAGAGTGTGTTCTTCCTTGGGCACCATATCTCAGCCATAGGAGTAGTGGGTGCTGCTGATACCAGCTATCCCTGTATTCTTTAGTTTTCTTTACTTCTAACTAGATAACCTCTCATTACTTTAATCCATCATTATATTGAATATTCTTTATATTTGATTTTCTCTATTCAAATTGCTATGTGATTTCTCTCTCCTGATTAGACCCAGACTGATCCATCATCTTTGCTTCCAGTTTTCTAAAGTAATACAGAGTGGTGGGAGTATTTAGCCTATTAATTTTCGGAAATTGTGAAAGTAAAACCTAGAGTTACTGCCACTCGTATATGACAAAAGGTAAGTTTTGGTGAGAATATGTCAGGCTTTTGTATAGTGATAAATTGGGCTTTATAGTTCCTTTGTTCCTTCCCAGGCCTTTGAAAATTAGAAACAATATAATTACCTTGGAAAGCGGGGTTAGGGAGTAGGAAGAAGGGGGAGGGGAAAGAAATTGGGCTGTGGTCAGAGTTATGGCATCCAGAGGGCAGGGCCCAGAAGATCTGACTTTATATATCTGTCTGACTGTACTTCACAATGTATGCTTTGACCTCATGGTTTTCCTTTTTCAGATTTCTGGGACTTTTTTTTTTTTTTTTTTCTCTAGAGGCCCAATAGTGATTTTGTAATTAAAAAAAAAAAGAAAATATACACACACACACACACACACACTTTATGTAAATTCAATACATTTTAGCAGACTCTGAGATCTGGGGATCTAGACCCTCGTTGACTACTCATAAGGCAATTGAGATTGCAGCTGTTTTTCACTTACACAAAATGATTCAGGCCATGTCTTGTTGAAGAATGTGTTTGGCTCTGTGATCCTTTACCTGGTCAGATTTGAAGGTACCTAATTGCCACACTGTTTTGTTTCTGTCATGGGAATTTGAAGGTACTGCTTACTTTAGTGACTCCCAATATCCTTCTGGGTCTGGTTCCTTTTTGTTGTTTATTTAAAGCAATCCCATTATAAATCCTCCTTGTACTTAACCCTAACCCTGCCTCTCTGATTCCGCTTCTACATTCATGTGCTATTCTCATAGACTGCCTTAACCCCTGATTCCTTGACGATCAATTCTGGTTATGAATAATTACTTTTCCTCTGTCCTTATGTACTCCAGTTCATACTATTGCCTTATGTGTGTATGGTTTATTTCTACAACTCTTGGCAAACTTCTTCAGGATTATTGGCCTCTGTTGGGTACCTAGTCAGCATCGTTTCCTCCATTCCCCCTTCCTAACAGGACATAGATTTTCTTTCAGCAGTCACTGTTATGTAGACTTCAGGCAACACTGGTCAGCTCTGGGGTTGACTCTGATTGGCTTAAAACAATCTGCCTTAAAATAAGCAATAAAATTTTCATGGTCACAGTCGTTGGTTAGGATGGGCATACGCTTAAGCAAGTCCAGCCTGAATACATATGAAGTCTCCTGTAATACCAGAATTGAAGTGTATACTCTCTTTTGGGTGGTATGGTATATAATGTGACTCCTGTTAAAGACTGAGCTCTTTTGTTGTTATGAGGGGAGTGTGATGGATAGATGGATCAACTGTGAAGTCTGCTCTATTTCTGGACCTGCCAGTTTCTTGAACCAATAAATTCCTATTATTGTTTTAGCCAGATTTGTTTGGTGTGGCAGAGGCATTTACTGCTTAGCCCTAGCTTTCTAAACTTGGAGTAGTATTCAAACATGACCTTGTCTCATATGGGTTTTGATGATTTCATAGCCTGTCCCTACAGATCAGAGTTTGTAATAAAATACTACTAGAATGTATTTTTGGACATTTCCAATTTCAAATGAAACCTAATGTCTGCTTTTATTTGATGCTGTTTGCTATGTATGTGTAATCACAGTCCGTGAGAGCGAGTAACCCTGTATTAGTGGTATAAAAGCAAGACATTTTATTTATCAAGTAAAATTTCTGCAGTATTTGGCATCCAGAAGAATATCCTGTTTCTGATTCTGACCAGCACCATTAGATTTCTTAGTCATTACACGAAAAAGGTTGGCAAAGCTAATGAAAGATTTGCTTGCTGATAGTATTTTGATGAATTGGTATTTTTTTGAAACTATGTAGCCAGTTTTAGCAATAACATAAAAATATCTTTATATGAAATACTGTAATAAGGTAGATTTTATTTTAAAATTTAGTGATTGTAAGTATGATAAGTGTAATGGAAAATATCTTGCATTTTGGTAGTGACATTCTTTGGAGAGAGGAAAAGCTACAAATTTATTTCATTATATGAAATGTATATGATATAGCTGTTTCATTTTACAGGTGTGTTCTGTACACATCTAATGTATGCTTAACACCATATTAAATCCTTTTAGTTTTAAAAGAACTTACAGGGAAGTCTAGTTTGTTTAATTTTAAAATAGTTTGAGTTTTAAAGAATTATTTCTTCTTGAGACAAAGTGGTAAAAATGGGACAAGTCTTATATTCTTGTACTTGATCAGGACCATCTTCAGTTATTGTTGTGTGGCTACAGTGGCTATGGCTAGCTGACTATACATTAATTATTTTTTAAAAATCATTTTAGTTGTGTTATTATTGTTATACAGTGAGCTGCACAGAGGTCAAAACACATCTAATTGTGCCCTTTAACATACAAATACACTCTTGAAACCATTACCACATGTAAGGTAATGTACATATATTCCCCCAATTTCCTAGTACCCCTTTGTCATCCTCCCTCCTATTCTACTCTACCCAACCCACCCACATCCATTCCTGGGCAATCACTAATCTGCTTTCTGTCATTATAAATTAATTTGCAATTTTCTAAAATTTTATACAAATAAAATCAGTATGTACTCTTTTTTTGGTCTGTTTTTTTTCCCACTTAATAGAATTGTTTTGAGAGTTGTCTGTGTTGTGGCAGGTATTCATAGTTTATTCCTTTTTATTGCTGAATGGTATTTTGTTGTTTGGATTTAGCACAGTTTATCTTTTACCTTTTGATAGACATTTGGGTAGTTTCCAGTTTTTGTCTATGCAAAATAAAACTTGTGAATATTTTTGTACAAGTCCTTGTGTGGACTTACGCTTTCATTTATCTTGGGTAAAAATCTAGGAGTGAAAAGGCTAGATTGTAGGATAGGTAAAAGTTTAACTTTTAAAGAATTGCTAAACTGTTTTCAAAAGTGGTTATATCATTTTATATTCTCACCAGCAGAATATGAGGATTTCCAGTTGCTTTACATTCTCACCAAATGGTATGGTTAGTCTTTTTAATTTTAGGCTTTCTTTTGTGTGTATGTAGTGATATCTCATAGTAGTTTTAAATTGTGTTTCTTTCTCTTTTTTATTGTTATTCTATTACAGTTGTCCCAATTTTTCCCCCTTTGCCCTCCTCTGCTCAGCCCACCCCCGCTCACACAGTCAGTCCCCACACTGTTATGTCCATGGGTCATTCATGCTTGTTCTTTGACTAGTCCCTTCCCCTTCTTTCCACCATTATCCCCCTCCCTCATCCCCTCTGGTTGCTGTCAGTCTCTTCCATGTTTTTATGTCTCTGGTTCTGTTTTGCTTATTTGTTTATTTTGTTCATTAGATTCCTTTTATAAGTGAGATCATGTGCTAGTTATTTGTCTTTCACTGATGGGTTTGTTTCACTTAGCATAATATTCTCCTGTTCCATCCATGCTGTCGTAAAAGTTAGGAGTCCCTTCTTTCTTTCTGCTGTATTCCATTGGGTAAGTATACCACAGTTTTTTGTTGTTATTTTTTTAACCACTCATCTGCTGATGGGCGAGGATGTGGAGAAAAGGGAACCCTAGTGCACTGCTGATGGGAACGCAGACTGGTGTAGCCATTGCGTAAAACAGTGTGGAATTTCCTCAGAAAATTAAAAATAGGACTGCCTTTTGACCTAGTGATTCCACTGCTGAGAATATACCCTAAGATCCTGAAACACGAATTCAAAAGAATTTATGCACCCCTATTTTCATACCAGTGCTATTTACAATAGCCAAGTGCTGGAAACAGCTAAGTTGTATTTTTTTCATGCAAGTGTTTTGTCAGGTACATAGTTTGAAAATGTTTTCTCACCAGACTATGACTTCCCTTTTCATTTTCATAATGGTATCTTTTGAAAAACAAGGAGGAATTTTAATTTTTATGAAGTCCAGTTTATTGATTATTATTACTTTAAAGTTTGTGCCTTTTGTTTGTGCTTTTATTAAGAAATCTTTGACTAACCCTGGCCAGTGTGGTTCAGTTGGTTGGAGTGTCATCCTGTAACCAAAAGATGGTGGGTTTGATTCCCAGTCAGAGCACATGTCTAGGTTGCAGGTTCGATTCTCTGTCAGGGTGCATATGGAAGGCAACCAACTGATTCTTCTCTCTCTCCCTTCTTCTCTCTCTAAAAGCAGTGGAAAAAAAAATGTCCTTGGGTGAGGTGTAAAAGAAAAATATCTTTGCCTAACCCAAGGTTGCTAAGATTTTTTCCTATGTTTTCTTTTAGAAATTTTATAATTTAGCTCTTACATTTTAGGTCTTTGATCCATTTTGAGTTCACTTTTATGTATTGTATGAGGGAAGAATTCAGGGTTCATTTTTTTAACATATAGCTTTCCAGTTGTTCCACCACTATTTCTTGAAAAGATTATTCTTTCTCTGTTGAATTGCCTTGGAACTTTGTCAGAAATCACAATATATGTGTGGCGGTATTTCTGAACTCTTTTTTTTTTTTCTATTTCATTGATCTGTATACATGTCTACATGCTTTAATTACAATATCCTTTTAATAAACTTGGAATCAAGTAATGTAAGTCCTCCACCTTTGTTCTTTTCAAAGCTCTTTGGCTGTTTCAGGTTAGTTACACATAGTACATTTTAGAATCAATTTGTCCCTCTCTCCAGAACACTCTCCTGAGATACTGATTGAGATTGCATTGAATCTATAGATCACATTAGGAGAATTGATAGGTTAACATTATTGAATTCTCCAAGTCATTCATTCTTTCATCATTAAATATAATGTTAGCTGTAGGTTTTTTGTAGATGTCTTTTATCAGGTTGAGGAAATTTCCCTCCTTTCCTAGTCTGATGAGATTTTTTAAAAATTCATGAATGGATTTTAATTTTTATAACATGCTTTTTTTGCCTTTGTTGGGGTACATCCACATTCTTGGAGATTCTATCCTCATTTAACTTTGACTACCTTTGCAGTAATTTTGGAGTGGTTTCCCACAATTATCATTTGGTTTGGAATCCAAGCCATAGTGTCTGTAATGGGATTCAGGGATATTGCTTTAACATTTGTTAACCAACTGCGGGACAGTAGTCTTCAAACTTGATGCCTAGATACTTAGTTGGCTGAGGCATCTATGTAGTTATCTAGGCAATTTATGTAATAAATATTGAACATCATATTAGTCTAAGTAAATGCTAGTTGTGGTAACAAACTCGTAAGTCTCAGTGGCTTTACATAATGCTTTTTTTTTCTGACATCACAGTCCTCTGTATGTTAGATGTCCCTTTTGTGCAGTTTTTTCTTAGTGCTGACTTTTTTCAGTCTCCAGGATCTGGGCTCCTTCCTTTTTTTGTTTTTTGGTTTTCTTTTTGGCTGCATTGATTCAGAGGCCTTGATTTCCAGCCTTGTGTATTGGGAGAGAAGGTGAGGACTGCACAGAATATTTTAAGGGCCAGACCTGGAAGTAGTGTACATCACTTATGCCCTCTTCGTTTGGCCAGAACTTAGTCACATGGCTAGCCTAACTATGCAGGAACTGGGAAGTACTCCAGTGTCCTCAGGTGTGGAAAACACTGTTAAACTCTGTCACACATACCTATTATGTGTCAGGTGTAGTGCTAGGTGCTGGGGATATAACAGTGAACGAAATAGACTTGATTCCTGCTCTGGCAGGATGGGTTGGAGGGATGGGGGCTGTCCTGGCTTCCTTGAGTATTTGATAAAAGAATTGCTTAGTGTCTTCCATTTGCTGTTGACTAGATAATTTCTCTTGCTTGACAAAATTAAGGTAATAATTTTCCTAAGAAAACAGCAAACCCCATTGAATACATTAACATGCATCATAGAATAATTGAAGCATTAAAAAAAGTCACCAGAGTTCTTTTCAACCATGTCATGTTATTTTAAACAGATCTGCATAAAACAAACATAGTAGAGATGGTAAAACAGAGACCAGATCTGCTTTGCAGATATATTTTGCATGGCTTACATGATGTTTTAAGATTTTTTTTGAGTCATTTACTAACATTTAAACACTAAGCAATTTCACCATAAAAATCCATATTTTCAACTTTTTTTCTTTTTTTTAAAAGATGAAAGGCAGTCCAATAACACTAAATCTGGCTTCTCTTTTGGAAGTAGCTGGCTGGAGCTAAATTCTGGCTGTCTTCTGTGGATGGTGCTTTGTCTTTCAGTTGCTCAAGCCCATTGGATTGCTTTACTTATTTACCTTACCCTTTGTGGACATTTGCATTTATGACCTTTGTCTAAAGTAACTTACTAACATTTGAATAATTTAAAAATGAATTCAGTTTTCAAACTCTCAGGAAAAAAATGGGTAGGTAGTTCAAAATAAATTTATTATACTTATTGGAGGAATTACTGTAATAATCTATGTTCTCTGGCAAGTTCAAAGTTTCATACTTATGAAAAAAGGCTTATTATTCTTGAACAATAATATACCATATACCCTTAGATATCAGGGATTTTGTTCTGTTGAAATTTCAAAAAACTTTTATAAGTTTTTTAATGTAAATTAGTATAATTTTTTTAACTTCTTTTGGTTTCTTGGTTGATTTCTAATATTACTTTGGTTATAAGCCCTAGTAAAAGTGTTTCACATTTTCTAGATTAGTTTCATATACATTGCATGTGTTTCTTATGGTAACCATATATGCCAAGGTAAGGCAGGCATTAAAAAAGAAGAAGAATAGAGTGGAGTCTTTTCCAAAAAATCAGTTTGGACCTAGATTGGGGGTTCCTGAGAGGCTGCCATAAAAGAGGATAGCTGCTGAAGAACTCCTCAGGTTACTTCTGTTTGTGCCACTTCTACATGTGTCTCAATTATTATGGCATGATAACCTTTTCAGTTACTACAAGAGCCCAGCATTTCTGGTCACCCAGACTCAACTGTTTTTCACAGAAAACATTCACTTTCAACAATAACTTCTCTTTGAAATGTTTAGAAAGAAGGAAACTGAAGTTAGCAACAAAGCTGTTGACTGTTACCCCGGGGAAATTAAACTCTTGTCTGGTGCTATTTTTATTGTACCAGCAGTCCCATGTCCAAGGGTTGTTGAGGCTTCCCATTGGAACATTCTTAAGCAAGTCTTGGCAGGCTTTTTAGTTGCATCTTTCTACTGTATAAATAGAGATATTAGAAGAAATGTAATTTTTTAATACTGCCTAACCAGTTTCTGCTTGGTTACTTGCCCTGAGACCGTCAATGAGTGCCAGCAAACAAATTAGCTCCACAGTGTATTTGATATGCATATCTTCCCCAAACAAAATTTGAATTCCACTAACACAAATTGAGCCATTTTCCAAATGTTTGTATATGAATGGAAGTTTTTGTCCTATTCTTCTGTAACCAATACCATAAAACTTTTGAAGGTCCATGATGCATTGTTGTACAATGTTAATCCAAAACAAAACTTTATTCTGACTAAACTTGTAACTATGGAGAGATACCAAACTCATTTCCATTGATCAGTACAACATGTTTGTACCAGCCAGATCTAAAAACTGCATAAAGGAGTGCTATGCTGTAAAGACCATATTATAGTTGTAAACACAAGTGCAGCTGTTACAAATCTAGCAAACCCTCAGATTAAACAATTTAAAATTTACTGAAGATGACATTCCAGACCCATTTTTCATAATATAAACACTCTGGGCCATGCCTTTGAAATGAGTGGGATTGTCATTAATATTAATGCCACTGAATTCAAGGCTGGGAAGTGATTTCTTGTTGAGCTTTATTTTCACTCCTAATTTTGGAAAATATATGCTTTTTAAAAGCCTGAAGTATGGCATGTTTATTCATAGCCTGAAAAAAATTTAATCCTGTTGCTTTTGAATTGCAAGAATGCAAAAATACAGTGTAAGTATTTTATCCTTTCTTTATGGCCTTTTTACTTAAATGAGTTTGTTAGGATTAAATTTAGCAAAAATTAGCTGTTAATGGAATCCAGTTGCATTGATCAATTAAAAAAAAGACATTAAGAATAGCTGATACTTTAGGATTCTATTAGTTTTACATTTTCACTTTATTTAAGGAAATAGTTTAATCCTAAATGATTCTGAGCACTTCTTTTGTGGTCTTACATTTCAGCTAGACCAGGGTGGGACAAGCCTTCAATATCTGCACCTCTAATTTTTATTTTATTTTTCTCCTTCTCTGCCTAGTAGGATGACTGGTGAGGTATAAGTTTGGCAATATAATATTTTCTAGAGCTACATTCTGTGCTCTGATTTCCTGTGAAATCCTGTATGATTTTTGTCAAATTTAAGGGTTGACTAGAAGCTCTTTGAATGAACGGGCCAAATAATTACGGGGTGGAGAGGCAGAGTAGTTGTTTTATTTTTGTTGACTTGTTTATTGGTGATTGCATTTTAAAATTTCATTTGCGTTTATTGATTTTCTTCACTGGACTTTAGAGGAGGCCTCTTAATTGGGTTAATAGAGCAGTTAAATGATCCTTAGCCTTTGATTAAAAAGAGGCAAAATTCATTAAAAAAAAGAGAGAGTTGAATCTCATTTACATACGTTCTTTAATTTTTAATAAACATTTTTCTGATCAGGGGAATTGAAGCCAACCATTGTCAAGTACCACGTTGTAACCTGAAGTTGCTAATTGTGGAAGCACATAGCTGATATGGTGATCTATTACTCAGAAGAACTTGGGATATTTCTATCAGCATAGAACAGTGATTTTCAACCAGTATGCCGCAAGAATTTTTAAAACATGCAATACCTGACTATTTATTCAGGGGCACTGACCTCTTTTTCTTTTTTTTTAAATTGATTTTAGAGTGAGAGAGGAAGAGAGTGAGAGAGAAATACCAGTTTTTGTTCCATTTATTTATGCATTCATTGGTTGCTTCTTCTATGTGCCCTGACGGGAGATAGAACCCGCAACCTAGTTGTATTGGGAGGAAGCACCGACCAACTGAGCTATTCAGCCAGGGCAGGGCACTGAGGTCTTCTCCCTCAGATTGTCAAAGAAAAAAATGACGACAGCGAACACAACAATAGTTGTCTGGTGTGAATGCCCTGTTTTGAACCATAAATATGCGTGTGTAGGTCACCTAATAGAGTTGCATCTTACTGGGCACATCACATAATAAGGTTGCATCTGATTGGTTAATTCTTGGTATCAGAAATCCTTATGTACAAGTATAGGTACCAGATTTTTTTATTGTTATTTTTTAAATTCTCACCTGAGAATATATTTTTTATGGATTTTGGAGAGAGAGACAGACAGACAGACAGAGAGACCTTGATGTGAGGGAGAAATATTCATTGATCGCCTCCCATATGTGCCTAACTGGGGACAAACCTGCAGCCTAGGTATGTGCCCTCACTGGAAATTGAACGTGCAACTTTTTGGTTTTAGAACAAAAGCGTGTGTTTAGTCTGCCATCTTTATCTGGAAATTTCTGAAACAGACCTCTTCCCCTTTTTTCCTAATGATTTAAACTTTTCATCCCACTATATTTTCTACCTAAAATGGGCAGCTGGTTAATCCAAACCCTTTTTTGAAAGTTCTGATTCATAAATAACTAATAAAGTGAGATTACCAATAGTGACATTTCTAAATGCAACCATATCTACCAGCATGGTGTTCCATTCCATTTGCTGCAGGTCAGATGGATGGTTAATATTATTAATATATTAAATGAACATTTATTAGATGGCTGCTTTGTGCATAGCACTGCACCAAGCTCTACTGTAGTAGTGAACTAGCAAATAGCAACAGTGCAGGCTGGAATACAAAAAAGACATGTTAGGGAAAGGATTCAAATAGTATTCTATAACTTTGGATTGCCATGCTGTAGTAACTAGAACCCATTCCATTGAGTTCTAAAGCAAACAGATATAGACGATATTTTTGAACAAAAGTCTAAAGGTGAGTATCAGCCTAAGTATTGATTGGTAAGATCCATAGATGTACTTATTTTGTGGGTGGTTGGAGGTAAGATTTTAGGGCTTATGACAGGTGACTGGGCTGAAGATAAAGATTTAGAAGTCACAGATAGAAGCTAAAGTAATGGAAGTAAATGGAATGGTCCATGGAAAGTGAGGTGAAAGGGGCATTTGGAGGAAGAAGAAACTTCTACGCACATCGGAGTGCTCTGCAGCTTCTACCCTTACAGAAAGTTCAAGTAAAATGAGGCTAAGCATGGGGAAGCTCCTGGTAACATTATTTTTACTGAAAGATTTAGGAAACAAACATTTTTATATTAAATAAAAACTCCCTATCTCTTGGATAATATTCACCCCAATTATAGAACCATTGACATATAGAGAGATTTGATGGTTATTTTAGCCTGAGTGACTGTGATAATGTAGATAGTAGTAGACTGGATCAGGCCAGAACTGGGAGAATAATGGGTTGAAGTGGAACCTGGGAAGATTAAAATATAGGAATATAGGGTTCTTTTACTAGGGACAGATGTTTGATGATGTGACTTTTTAAAAGTGGATTGATTCATGTGTTGGAGGTCCTCAAAACCACCCCCAGGTTTTATGATTCACTAGGAAGACTCACAGAATTTAATATATAGTTGTCCTCCTGATTATGATTTATTACAGGGAAAGTATACAAAGCAAAATCAGCAAGGAGGAAAGGTTTTTGGGATGAAGTCCGGAGGAAACCAGGCACAGTCTTCTAAGAGTTCTTTCTCTGAAGGGTTACACAGGACACACTTAATTCCTCCAGCAGAATTGTGACATGTGTGAAATGTCATCCATCAGGGAAGCTTATCAGACATTCAGTGCCCAAGGTTTTTATTGGGGGTGGTCACGTAGTCATCCTCTGCTTAACAGGTACAAAATTCCAGTCCCTCAGAGGGATAGCAGATGTTCAGTGTAAATCACATTGTTTGTACAGTTTAGGCACAATACGCCCCTCTTAGCAGTCAGGGAGGAGGAACTCTGCTAGTAACTAAATTCTCAGACTCTAGCCAAGGGCCAACCTTATAAGCTGTCCTTTCTGAGGAAAGCTTTGTTGAGCTTGTAATGTTAACTCTTCTGCACAGTAATTTTAGGAGGGAAGAAGCCATTTTGAGGGCCAAAACTAAGTTTAATCTTGGTAAATTTCAGCGGTATCTGTTGGCAGAGTTGAAGCCTTACTCGGGTGTAAACTGGTAGTGTATCAAGAGCCAGCAGAAAACAGCCTGTAGATTATAAATTAAGGGTGAGAAAGTATAGTCTGTGGACTATTGGAACTCATGATGAGAAAACTAGATATGGGAGGGAGAGTGGAAGGGAGAGTGTAGTGTTTGTGCTATGGACTGAATTTTGTGACCCTGCCCTGTAAGTTCATATGTGGAAGCCCTTCGTGACTGTATCTGGAGCCTTTAGAGAGGTAATTATGTTCAAATGAGGTCATAAGGGTGTGGGTCCTAATCAGATTGGGTTGGTGGCCTTATAAGAAGAGGAAGAAAGATCTTTTTCTCTCTCTCTGCATGTGCACAAAGAAGCGATCATCTACCAGACAGGAAGAGGATTCTCACCAGGAATCAAATAGTCCAGAACCTTGATCCTAGGCTTTCCATCTTCTAAAACTGTGAGAAAATAAATTTGTGTTGTGGAAGCCACCAAGTGTACGGTTTTTTGTTACGGCAGCCTGAGCAGACCACACTAGGACCTCACCTTTACCAAGGCGAACTCTATATGAACTCTATATTAATATGGTGCTTGGTTTTTGAAATTTTATTTATTTAATTTAATTTTTTTTACTTTTTGCTGTTTTGTTTTTCTTTTTGTCAGTTTGCTTTTTAAACTTAACTAACTCACCCACATACCATCTCTTTTTTCAGTTAGCACAAGTCATAATCCCAAGTTTCTTGATCTCTGCCTGCCATGTAATACCATACTCAATAGCTGTATTAGATGATGTAAATTTAAATTAACTAAAATTAAATAAAATTAAAAATTCAGTCCCTCAGTTGACTAACCACATTTCATGTGGCTAATGGCCATGATATTGGATGGCATATATACAGATAGAACATCGACACCATTGCAGAAAGTCTTGCACATTCCTAGATAGTTGACTCACACCTCTTGCTATTTTCTGTCTCAGTGATTCTGAACTTTTCTAGGCTTAAGGCATACTTACGAATACTACAATTTTTGATGGGCATACTTAAAGGTTTTTAAAATGGTAACAATAAAAAAATGAATAACAATTAGAGTTGAAACTCTGCTGAAGTGCAGTATGTCAGGCTGAGTCTATAACAATATCTGAGATTATCATGCTATTCATTGGTCTTGCTGCTGTGGTATGTGCCTTTAGAAGGGATGGTTTTCTACCTATATTGGCTTTGCTTATATATTTGTAAGACAGAGAACTTGGATAAGCACAGGTTTGTTCTATGATACTTGCTTCCTACCTGCTGGATGTTTTTTTCTGCTGTCTCCTGGAGGTGGTTAAGTACAGATGCTTTAGAAGGAAGCATCAGTAACCGACTACTCTGCTAAGCAATGATGGGTCCGAGGAATCACAGGTCAAGGGTAGGTCAGTGTAAGTGGTAAACAGCCTGGCATTATCTGGAACAGATTGTTTCTTGAGATAATAAAAGGTATAATATTGATCAGAAGGTTCATTGATAACCTACCCCACCAATCTGTGTCATCATATGTAGGTACTGTTTTCGAGAATCCTCAAAATAACCCTGTAAAGTATTCCACTCCTGAAGCCAAGTGAAGCCTACACTCAGAAATTTCATATAATTTGCTCTGGGTCACTGAACTATGGGTTAGATTTGCTAGATTCAGACCTTTCCATTGGTCTTCACAGCTTGTGTTTTTTTCCACCCTAATGCAGCTTGGCTTGACCGCCTGGCCCCACTGGGTGGGAGCAGCTCTCCCGAAGGTATGTTCTATATGAAAGGGGTTCTTTGTAAGTTCCATACACATTTAATTCAGGGTAAAGACTGAATGACCTGGAAGGGAAGATTTTTTCTTTTAAAGGATTGTTATTTTAATTTTAATTATGTTGAAAGCACAGTAAAAATATTTTTAAAAAAGGAAAAATCATTCATAATACCAATATTTATTTTGGAATCATTTAAAGATTTTCCTAGTGCTTATACAGACATACTTTAACAAAAATGTTATGCTATTGTACATGTTTGTCTGCAGTTTTCTTATTTGATTTAAGAATTCAGGATGAACATCTCTCCGAGTTATTCAGGAATATTCTTTGTGTAGTTAACTGATCCGTTACTTTGAAAAGTATGTTTTTGTTTCTTTTTAACGGTTATTGTTATACGCACTTTAACCCCTTCATTTTAGCTTATAGGTCTATTTTTGTGTGTGTGTGGTGTTACTAACAAATAATTGCAAGAGAGGAACAGTCTTAAATTCAGCATTCAGTACCAAATGTTTGCTTCCCCTGAAGAAAGAAAGAACCTACTCTGATGCTCTGTTTGTTCTTCTCATCCTCCCTTGTCTTGATTTCTCTTCCATTTCATATAATTTTAACCTCAGTACCAGGCTTGTTTTATGGAGCCCTTGGCCTGCTGCTGTGGTGTCTTTGCCACTGGCTCTCCTTCCATCCCCCAGTCACTGGTGTGTCTCTTGGCAGAGAATGGAAATAATGGTGGTCCTCTCAATTGACTCTGGAGTACCCCAAGTCAGCAGTAATATTTGGCATAACAAGTACCAGGGTGGTATAACCACATGTCCCTGGACTGTGATTTAAAAGTTGTTAGCTGTCCTGTGAGCTGTGGTTTGGTGATCAACTTAAGAGACTGAATTTATTTCTCGCAGGCATCTTTTTCTTGATGATCGTCTGGCATTATTACCTTATTATCTATCTTATTTTTTATTATCATTGGCTTAAATTTTTCTTTTAGTCATTTACTTTGAGTATTTTTTATCTTTTCATTTCTATTTCTGATTTCTAAGACTTCTTCCTTTTTCTTAATCAGCCTTACGCTAATGAGATTTTCCTTCTCCTTGAATGTAATGGTCTAGTTTTTCCTTGGACAGGGACAAAAGGGTGAGATGAGGAAGGTGGAGGTAAATATACCACCTGCTAATTGTTTAACATAAACCTAGATATTAAGGAACCTAATGCCTTTTTAATTCCTCGTATTTGGGAGACCATAGGATCAACTACACACATATGTCATGTGGCTTTTGTGTGTAGAACCTTACAAAAAGATGACTGGCCAAAGTCCCCACTTCCCAGGAGATACGACACATTGCTTGAGAAAGGACCAGCCCATGTAGAAGGAGCAAGAAAATATTCCAGCAAAGGTTAAAAACAACATGACCATAAGAACCCAAGATGTCAATTACACACATTGTGGATGAGTGATAGATAAAAAGGCATTCAGAAGGAGATGAGTTTAGCGACTTCCAGCCAAGATGGAGGCATAGGTAGATACACTTTGTCTCCTTGCACAACCAAAAGAAAGACAACAACAAATTTGAAAGCAAAAATAACCAGAACTGCCAGAAAATCGAACTGTATAGAAGTCTGACAAACAAGGAGTAAAGATGAAACATTCATTCAGAAAGGTAGGAGGGGCAAGAGACAGGCAGCCGGGGTGGAGAGGACGAATGACAAGGCAGGGTGGGCAAGGCACTGCCTGGTGGACCGGCTGGTCCCACATTTGCATGTGGATAAACATGGAGACAAAACTGGGGAGTGAGAGAGACTGCACAACCCAGGGTTCCAGTGCGGGAAAGTAAAGCCTCAAAACCTCTACCAGCAAAAACCTGTGGGGGTTATGGCAACCAGAGAAAACTCCCAGCTTCACAGGAGTGTTCATTGGAGAGACTCACAGGGTCCCAGAACATACACAAACCCATGCACCAGGCAATAATACCAGAAGGTCTCAATTTGTTTGTGGTAGCAGGGGAAGTGACTGAAAGCCAACCAAGAGCCAAGCAAGTGGCATTGTCCCCTCTTGGACCCCTCCCCTACGTACAGCGCCACAAGGCAGTGATGTGGGTTGCCCACTCTAGCAAATACCTAAGGCTCTGCCCCCGCAATGTAATAGGCACAACTGAGACAAAAAAAAAAAAAAAGGTCCGAACAAAACAACAGATCAAAGCTCCAAAAATAGGTCTAAGCAATGAAGAGGTAGCCAGCCTAACAGATGCAGAGATCAAAACACTGGTAATCTGGATGATCAAAGAAATTGTTGAGTAGGGTCGCAAAATGGAGGAAAAAGGGAAGGCTGTGCAAAGTGAAGTAAAGAAAAATATACAGGGAACCAACAGTGAAGGGAAGGAAACCAGACCCAAATCAATGACTTGGACAGGAAGAAGAAATAAACAGTCAGCCAGAACAGAAGAAGCAAGAATTCAGAACAAATGAGCAGAGGCTTAGGAACCTCTGGGACGACTTTAAACATTACAAGATCTGAATCATAGGAGTGCCAGAAGGGGAAGAGGAAGAGCAAGACATTGAAAACTTATTTGAGAAAATAATGAAGGAGAACTTCCCTAATCTGGCAAAGAAAATAGACTTCCAGGAAGTCCAGGAAGCTCAGAGAGTCCCAAAGAAGTTGGACCCAAGGAAGCACACACCAAGGCACATCATCATTTCATTACCCAAGATTAAAGATAAGGAGAGGATCTTAAAAGCAGCAAGAGAAAAGGAGACAGTTACCTACAAAGGAGTTCCCATAAGACTGTCAGCTGATTTCTCAAAAGAAACCTTACAAGCAAGAAGGGTGTGGAAAGAAGTATTCAAAGTTATAAAAGACAAGGGCCTACATCTAAGAATACTCTGTCCGGGAAATCTATCATTTAGAATGGAAGGGCAGATAAAGTGCTTCCCAGATAAGGTCAAATTAAAGGAGTCCATCATCACCAAGTTCTTATTATATGAAATGTTACAGAGACTTATCTAAGAAAAAGAAGAAGATCAAAACTATGAACAGTGAAATCACAACAAACTCACAACTATCAGCAACTCAACCTAAAACAAAATCAAAAATGCAAACAACTAGAACAGGAACAGAATCACAGAAATGGAGGTCACTTGGAGGGTTATCAGCAGTGAGGGGGAGGATGGAGAATGGGGGAAAAGTTACAGGGAATAAGAAGCATAAATGGTAGGCACAAAATAGACAAGAGGAGGTTATGAATAGTATAGGAAATGGAGAAGCAAAGAACTTATATGTACAACCCATGGACCTGAACTAAGTGGGTGAATGCTAATGGGAGGGGGATTGCAGGGTGGAGAAGAATAAAGGGAAGAAAAAAAAATTGGACAACTGTAATAGCATAATCAATAAAATGTATTTTTAAAGGAGATGAGTTTAGTTTATATAAAGATGTTTACTTTGGTGATAAACAGGGCTATACTGTTAGTAACTTCTACGTGAAGAAAGGGTAAGCATTGACTAAGGGTTAGAACCTGTTCTTGGGTTTTGTTTCCAGAAGATAATTAAATATGGATAACAATTTCAGTACTGAATTAGACAGCTTTTTACTAAAATGTGGCCTGAATGTGTGTTAATTAAGTACTTAAAGGGATACACAAATGAATCAGATAGAATTTCCTAATATTTTTAAATTATATTTTATTGATTATGCTATTATAGTTGTCCCAATATTTCTTCCTTTACTCCCCTCCATTCAGCATCCCCCACTCTCTCAGGCCATCCCCACACCATTGTTCATGTCCATGGGTCATGCATAGAAGTTCTTTGGCTACTCCATTTCATATACTGAATTTTACATTCACATGGCTATTCTGTAAGTATTTGTACTTCTAACCCCCTTACCTCTTCACCCTTCCCCTGTATCGCACTCCCATCTGGCAGCCATCAAAATGCTCTCCATATCTGTGATTCTGTCTCTGTTCTTATTTGCTTAGTTTGTTTTTTAGATTCATTTATTGATAGATATATATTTATTGTCATTTTATTGTTCATAGTTTTGATCTTTTTAAGTCCCTTTAACATTTCATATAGTAATGGTTTGGTGATGATGAACTCCTTTAGTTGTTTCCCTTCTGGAAAGCTCTTTATCTGCTCTTCTAGAATTCTTTGATTCTAAATGATATCTTTGCTGGGTAGAGCAATCTTGGCTGTAGGTCCCTACTTTGTATGACATTGAATATTTCCTGGTAATCCCTTCTAGCTTGCAACATTTCTTTTGAGAAATCAGCTGACAGTCTTATGAGAACTCCCAGGAGGTAACTAACTTCTTTTCTCTTGTGATTTTAACATTCTCATTTTATCTTTAACCTTTGACATTTTAATTATGATGTGTCCTGGAGTGGGCCTCTTTGCATCCATCTTGCTTGGGACCCTTTATGCTTCCTGGACTTGCATGTCTATTTCCTTTACTAAATTAGGGAAGTTTTCTTCCATTATTTTTTCAAATAGATTTCCAATTTCTTGCTCTTTGCACCGTAGGAACCTCCTTCTGGACCTGTGTGATGCAAATGTTGGGACACATAAAGTTGTCCCAGAGGCTCCTTAAGCTATCCTCATTTTGGGGGATTCTTTTTCCTTCTTATTGTTCTAGGTGGTTGTTTTTTGCTTCCTTATGTTCCAATCATTGATTTGATTCTCGGTTTCATTACTGTTGTTTCCCTGTAAATTGTTCTTTATTTCGATTAGTGTAGCGTGCATTTCTGACTGGATCTTTTTTTATGCTGTTGAGGACCTCACAAAGTTCCTTGAGTATCCTTATAACCAGTGTTTTGAACTCTGCATCTGATAGATTGCTTATCACTATTTAGTTTAGGGTTTTCTTTTAGAATTTTTTCTGTTCTTTCATTTGGGCCATGTTTCTTTGTCTCCTCATTTTGGCAGCCTCCCTGTGTTTGTTTCTATGTGTAAGGTAGAGCTGCTATGACTCCCTGTCTTGGTAATGTAGCTTAAGACAGTAGGTGTCCTATAGAGTCCAGTGGCCCAACCTCCCCTATCACCCAAGCTGGGTGCTTGAGCACCCTTCATGTGGACTGAGTACACCCTCCTCTTGCAGTTGAGCCTTGACTGTTGTTGGCAGGTCAATTGGAAGGATTTAAGCAAGCCAGTCAGCTGTCTGGACTGACTATGACCACTGACCACTGACCTGTGCCTTATGTGGAGGACCAGCTGTGCAGGGGCAGGGTGGTGGTGCTCCAGTGGGGTCTGTAACTGTCCATTGGGTGCATGGGCTCTGGGGATTCTCTGGTGGTACAAGCCAAGGTCAGCCCCTTCCTGTGTTCTGCCTGGGGCTACCCTGCATGAGCTATAAAACAATCTGAGGAGGCTGCTGCTTGTGTTGGGCTTGGAGATTCCCAGGTGAAGCCAAGCTATGCGTCCAGGCTGGCTGATGCTAGTGCTGGGTGTGGAGCCACTTAGCAAGAGGTTTGGGGACTGGGGGCTCACTGAGGCAGGCTGTTGCTTCTTTGATAGGATTTAAGAACTTGTGAAGCTTGAGCCAAGCCCAGTCATTCATATGGAAAAGTCACATTAACAGTTTGGGTGGGCCCGTGATTGGTTGGGATGGAGTCTTTGGGGGTCTCCAGGGTGGGACAAACAGTGTTAGATTGATGGAGTCTTAGATATGGCACCCACCTGCCAGCTTTGTGGCTCTGTTGGGGGGTGAGGGCTCAGGAAAGGGACAATGGCCTCTGCTCAGACCTTACTGTCTGAGAGAAACCTGTCTCTCAGCTCCTGCATTGTTGCCAGACACTTCAGTTCCTCCCTGTATGCAACTGGTGCCTTTCAAGCTGCTCCCCCTGTACTCGAGCTCAGAGAGAGTGAGCTTGAGTAAGTCCATAGGTTGGCTTTTTAAGGGGAACTGCGTGGGACTCCAGGAGTTTCAACCACCGACTCTATTCCCTCTTGATTTTGCAGCCAGAAGTTAGGGAAACTTATCTCCCTGGCACTGGAACCCCGGGCCGGGAGGCCTGGTGTAGGGCCAGAACTCCTCACCCTTGACATATCCCTCTGGAATTTTTATCCACCACACGTGGTGTAGTACCAGCCAGTTTCACGTTTCTGCCTGTCCTGTCAGTCTAGATGGAAGTGGTTTCTTTAATTCCTTAGTTGTCAGACTTCCATTCAACTTGATTTCTGATGCTTCCAAGTGATGGTTTTTGTATGTTTTAGTTGTAATCTTGACGTGGTTGTGTGAGGAGGCGAGCCGTGTTTACCTCTGCCACCATCTTGACTGGAAGTCTCTAAAATGTTTTTTATATTTGGGGAAATCCTTGTTGAAACTGGACAGATTTCAGATTTTATTATTGTTCATTACAAGTTATTGGGATTTTGATGTTGTCCTGTTAAAAATTCAGTAGATTTTAGAAACTAGTTTTTAATCGATCTCAATTCTATACATTTTTGTTACTTTACAAGAGTAAAGGTGGAGGTAAATATGCCACCTGCTAATTGTTTAACATAAAACTAGATATTAAGGAACCTAATGCCTTTTTAAGGTTAAAATCAAGTTAAAAGTAGGGTAAATTGTGTGTGTAAGCTCAGACTAAAACTATATTTTTTCTTGTCAGCACTAGAATAGGAAAAAGACTAGTCTAAGACATGACTACAATTAGGATCTTACTCAAAACCACATGTACTATAGTATCTTTAAAGCTTGAAACCAAAATGTAGAATCATTGTGTTTTATAGCACTTGAAACTACATCTGATATTACTGTTTATGTCTGTGCTGTCCGGATACAGCTTTTGGATTGCTTTAGTGGTGCAGGAATGATTCTTATATTTAAGTAACATACATTGCTTGACTGCACAGATGGTATCAGTTTTGAATCTACTAAGTAAAACACTAGGACAACGGTAATCTTACCAGTTCGTTTTTACTGATTTTTATTTACTTTGGATGACTAAAGTTCTTGTAAAGGTGGCAGACTGACCCTAGAAACTAGAGCCAAGAACAGAATGGGTGGGTGCTCCTCCTGTTGCCTGCTACAGATCTGCTAATTTTTCCCAGCAGACCCAGTGTTAGTTCTTCCTGGGCATAAGACTTTGTTCCCTTAATGTAACTGTTGTCACGATTAACCTCCCTCCCCTCCTTTTTTTTTCAATGAAATGCCCACATGTCAGTTAAACTCTCCATTACTGTCACATTCCTGCTGTCCTTGGCCCAGTCCTTTTTTCCCCCCTCATCCTCCCTAGGGTATCTCACCCATGTGTTGATGGTTCTCAAATCTTTGTCTTCAACTCAGATCTGTCTCCTAACCTTCACACTCATATAGCTCGTTGCTTATTGGACATTTTCACCTGGATGCCCCATACATTGTGGATGATAGGTAAAACTGGAAAGACTTTAAGAAGGAGATGAGTTTTGTGTATACAGAAACTCAGGGCTACCCTGCATGAGCTATAAAACAGTCTGAGGAGGCTGCTGCTTGTGCTGGGCTTGGAGATTCCCAGGTGAAACCAAGCTATGTGTCTAGGCTGGCTGATGCTAGTGCTGGGTGTGGAGCCACTTAGCAAGAGGTTTGGGGACTGGGGGCTCACCGAGGCAGGCTGTTGCTTCTTCGATAGGATTTAGGAATTCTGGAGATGAAGATGTTTATGTTGGTGATAAATAGGGCTATACTGTTATATTCAACATGTCCTAAACTGAACTCATCCTTCTATTTTCTTACTCTTTTGTTTCCTCTTTTAGTACATGGTGGTACCATGTACCTAGTTCCCGAATCAGCAACCCAAGCTCCATCCTGTTCCTCCTTATTCCTTTTTTTGCCATGTTCAGACACTTAATATGTGTACTCTGTCTCTTAGTTTTCTCCCATTCCTGGGCACTTTTCTCCATTCCTTTATGCTACTAGATTAGACCTTTATTAGAAGATGGTCTTTCATCTTATAGAGTGGTCTTCCTGTTTCCCCTTCTAGTCCATTATCTGCACAGTTTCTTTGTTATTTTTCTAAAACACAAATCTGATTATATCACTTTTGTGATAAAAATTCTCCAGTGATTTCTCATTATTCTTAGAATAAAGTCCAATCCTTACCTCATTTTATAAGGTCCCTTCAAGTCTATTTACTGCTCGCCTGAGCGAGGTGACAGCCTTGGTCAAATTTACTTTTATAGCTGAAGTTCCCCCCAGCATTTGTTATTCATGACACTTTTTTTTTTTAAAGTGAAAACCAAGAAATTTTATCATGGTCTGTGGTTCATTAGTAAATCCCTGTCTGATCTGTGCACCCCTCTTCCTAAGGATATATTATATGTATTGCAGAAGATAGTTGTAATAGTTGGCAAATTCCTTTGATAAATCTCTCTCTAGACGTTATGTTTGATGTTGTCTTAATGTTTTATTGCAAACTACAGGGAAGCTACCTACTGAGCCTGACTCTAAAATAAAGTAGTAGAGGTGATTAGATGTTACCACAGCCTGTTATTTTTCTCCAGAAGAAGTAATAGAAGAATTAACATCTGCTTCATATGAAGCAGTTGCCCAAACATGCCAACAGAAGTTTACTGTAGGGTGTGGACGTTAGGTCCTCTTAAAAGAGTAGGATTCCTAAAAGTCTTGGGAAGAAAGTAAGGAAGAAAGAAACAAAGGGAAGAATGTCACTAGTGGAGGGATAAAAATGGTGCGGTCAAAACACAGAAGTACCAATGAAGTAATACCTTAGCTGTTCCTGGTTTTGAGGTGCCCTAAAAATGTTTGTCTTCATTATTAAGAAGTCAGTATAGGCTTCACCTAGAGAAGGGAGGAATCTCTGATTTTGGCAAGATTCTAAAACAGTTGCCTTATGTTTTGTTAGTCTGTGCTTTGTCTACTGACAGGTTCTCTTGCCCTGGGTCTTTCGTACATGCTCTTCCCCACTACCACTTTCTTCATTCTCCTCCTTCAGGTTTTTCACATTTGGTTTAACGTGTTTTTCTGCTGCTTGTTTCATTTCTGATCTTATTGCAGATGGTCACTAGGAGGTCAGAAGGACCTTGCTAAATGTTTCTAACCAGTTCTTTTCATACACTTCGCCTGGGGTGCAGCTATAAGGCATGAGTAGTAATGTGGAACATTGTCATTAGTCATTTAGAATCACTTTGAGTTCAGTAAATAGGTGATCCATGCTTCTGTAGTAATATGTTATATAATATTGAGTTGATTTTAATGGCAGAATTTTATATGACTGGGCTTTCATTCATTGAAGCTAAATTCTCATAACTTAAATCACCATTTTAATCATTTTAAATTGTATTAATTCAGTAGCATTAAGTGCATTCACCTTATTGTACAGCCATTATCACAACCAGAACACTTTCATTACCCTAAAAAGAAACCCTTTACTCATTAAGCAGTCTCTCCCCATCTCCCCCTTTTCCTTCCTCCTTATCCCCTGCCTCTACCCTGGCAGCCTTTAATCTGCTTCTCTTCCTATGGATTTGCCTCTTCTGATATTTTATATAAATGGAATCATGCAGTATGTGGCTTTTTGGGCCTGACTGCTTTTCCTTAGCATGGTTTCATTCAGCCATATTGTAGCATGTATCAGTATTTCATTCCTTTTTTATGGTTAAATAACATTCCATATGTTATATGTATGCTTTATATATATGTATACAGTATGTATATGTTACTGAGCAGGGGCTCCCTGCATGACATGCATAGAAGCCAGTACTATGACAGTGGGTTTTGAGAAAAGAAAGGCTTTATAGAGAGGTCTATCAGCAAGGAGACAGGAGGCAAGGCTCAAATCTGTCATACATAACCCTCCCCCACCTTGCCCTCGAAGGTTTGGGGTAGAATTTAAGGGGTTAGGGAAGGACAAGTTAGCATATGGAAGTACTGGTGGGCTGGATTTCAATTGGAGAACTTCAGCAATGGATCCTTCTGGACAATGCACACTTCACTTCAGGAAGAATTCTGGAGATGGAGTTCTGATCAAGCACCAGCTTTTTGGCTCTGTGGTAGGGGAGTGGGGGTATGGGTTAGGAAGGAGAGCTCACGAAAATAACACCTTTCATTCCAGGTATTATCGAAGGTCAAAATTCCTCTGTGCATGCCTCACCTACATGACAACATTTTGTTCTATTGTCCCTGAAAAATTCACTCAGTGTCTTGTTATAAACAGGATTAAGCCAAGGTGAACTGGTTTTGTGGTTATATATGAGATACACTATATATTGCCTTTTCATCAGTTGATGAATATTTAGGTTACTTCCACTTTTTGGCTATTATGAATCATACTATTATGAACACATATGTACAAGTTTTTGTTTAAATACTTAGTTTTGATTGTGTCAGGTATCTGTACTTAGGCATAGAATTGCCAGGTCATATGTTTATCTTTTTGAGGAACTGCTAAACTGTTTTCCACAATGGTGGCACTATTTCATATTCTCATCAGCAATGCATGAGTGTTTCAATTTCTCTACAACTTGTCAACCATTATTATTTTCCATTGTATTACTAGTATTACAAATGATTTTAATTGATATAACAATTAAAGTCTGATAGAGTCAATTAAATCTTGTAGTTATATTTTGCTCTGTAATATATACTTTTAGTGGCATTGATAAAGATCTCAACATATTCTTATATAAGGTCTTTCATATTTATGAATGATTCAATTTAAACAGATTCATAACAGGATTTTAAACTTTCCTTCAGAGTAGTAATCTTTTTCCTTTATGCTATTTTTTAAAATTCTTATTTCCCCTCTAACTTCTTAAAATGGTTACCTAACTCATTAATTAAAAACATTTTTTATTGGGGCAAAATATATATACTATAAAAGTTAACTATTTTAATCATTTTAAGTATACAGTTCAGTGGCATTAAGTACATTCACATTGTTGTATAACCATCATCACCATTCATTTCCAGAAACAATTTCATCTTCCCCAACCGAAGTTCTCTACCCATTAAACAATAACTCTCCATTACCCCTTCTCCAGCCCCTGGCAATCACCATGCTTTCTTTCTCTGTGAATTTGACTCTTCTAGGTACCTCATGTAAGTGGTATCATACAATATTTGTAATTTTGTATTTGACTTATTTCACTTAGCCTAATGTCTTCAAGTTTCATCCATGTTGTAGCATGTGTCAAAATGGGTAATATTCCTTTTAACTGCTGAATACTATTCCATTGTATGTATAAATCACAGTTTGTGTGATCATTAATCTGTTGATGGACATTTGGGTTATTTCCACCTTTTGGCTACTGTGAATGATGCTGCTGTGAATGTAGGTATACATGTTCCAATCCCAGCTTTCAGTTCTTTTGGATTTATACCCAAAGGTGGAATTGTTAGGTCATATGATAATTCTATATTTAATATTTGGAGCAACAGTCATACTGATTTCCTCAGTGGCTGCACTGTTTTATATTCTAAACAGCAATGCACAAGGGTTCTAATTTCTCTACAGCTTCACCAGCACTGTTATTTTCTGTTTTGTTGGTTCATTTTGATGATAGCCATTGTAATGGGTATGAAATGGTATCTCATTGTGGTTTTGACTTTAATTTCCACAGTGATTAATGATGTTGAGCATCTTTACATGTGCTTATTGGCCATTTCTATATTTTGTTGGGGTAATGTCTATTCAAGTTCTTTGCCCATTTTTTAATGTTTGTTTTTTGTTGTCGAGTCTTTATATAGGCGTTCTTTATATATTTTGCATATTAACTCATCAGAGATATGCTTTCCAAATACTTTTTTTTTATTTTTTGTGTTGTCTTTTAACTCTCTTGATAGTACCCTTTGATACACAAAAGTTTTTAATTTTTATGAAGTATAGTTTCTTTGTTTTTTTTTTCTTTTGTTACCTCAAATTTTAATGTCATATCTTCAGAATTCTTTACTAAATCCACTGTCATGAAGCTTTTTCCTTGCAGTCTATTCTAAGAGTTACATAGTTTTACTCCTTATATTAGGGTCTTTGATCAATTTTGAGTTAATTTTGTATGTGGTATAAGGTTAGAGCACATTAATTTTGATGCCTTTTAAAAAATACACACCTTTAAAGCTGCGAATGCTTTAATTGCTTCCCGCTTGTTTTGATTGTGGAACTATTTCATTTGTTCTTGGAGTTTTGTGAATTTTTCCTTTATATAGTAAGATACTATATTCTTTGGTATATACAAATCTAAAATTATTGTAGCATTCTGGTGATATGGATTTTATCATTATGAAGTGACTCTCTCTGGGAATGATTTTATTGTAAGCCAGTTTGATTTAATAGAAATAGCTATACCAGCTTTCTGTTTGTTATTGATTATAGTCATGTTCAGCCTTTCTTTAACCTTAATTTTTAGTTGTCACTCTGATAAACACTATACTTTTGAATTTTATTTATTTATTTATTTTTTGGTATATTTTATTGATTATGCTATTACAGTTGTCTGATTCGTTTCTCCCCTTTATCTCCTCCACTCTGCAATCCATCCCATCACCCTCACATCAACATTTTCCCGCCTGCACTTTCTCCAGTCCCACTCCTCCCCATCTCCCATCCTCCATCCTTCTGCCATTTAGCTTTGTCTATGGGTCCTTTATGCGTGTTCCCTGATGACCCTTCCCCTCCGTTTCCCCTGTTATCCCCCTACCTCTTCCCCTCTGCTTACTGTCAGTTTGTTTTTTATTTCAATGTTGCTGGTTCTTTATTTTGTTGAATAGGTTCCACTTATGGGTGAGATCATATGGTATCTGTCTTTCACTGCCTGGCTTATTTCACTTAGCATAGTGCTCTCCAGTTCCATCCATGCTGTTGCAAAAGGTAGTAGCTCTTCCTTTCTTTTTGCTGCGTAGTATTCCATTGTGTAAATGTACCACAGTTTTTTGATCCACTCATTTACTGTTGGGCACTTAGTTGCTTCCAACAGTTGGCTATTTGAAATTGTGCTGCTATGAACATTGGAGTGCATAGGTTCTTTTGAATTGGTGTTTCAGGATTCTTAGGGTATAATCCCAGCAGTGGAAATGCTGTCTCAAAAGACACTTCCATTTTTAGTTTTTTGAGGAAATTCCAAACTTTTCCACAGTGGCTGCACCAGTCTGCATTCCCACCAAGAGTGTACTAGGGTTCCCTTTCCTCTACAGCCTCACCAGCAGTTATTGTTTGTTGATTTCTTTTTGATAGCCACTCTGAACCGTGTGAAGTGGTATCTCACGAAGGTTTTAATTTGCATCTCTCTGATGGCTAGTGATGCTGAGCATCCTTTCATATGTCTCTGGGCCCTCTGTATGTCCTCCTTAGAGAAGTGTCTGTTCAGGTCCTTTGCCATTTTTAAATTGGGTGGTTTGTCTTCCTGGAGTGGAGTTGTGTGACTTCTTTACATGTTTTGGAGGTCAATCCTTTGTCTGAGGTATCATTGGCAAATATATTTTCCCATACATTGGTTCACTTTTCATTTTGCTGATGTTTTCTTTAGCTGTGCAGAAGCTTCTTATTTTGATGAAATCCAGTTTGTTTATTCTTTCCTCTATGTCCATTGCTATTGCTGTGGGATATCTGAGATTTCCCTGCCTGTGTTCTCCTCTAGGACTTTTATGGTGTCATGACTTATATTTAAGTCTTTTACCCATCGCGAATTTATTTTTGTGTGTGGTGTAAGTTGGTGGTCAAATTTCATTTTTTTGCATTTAGCTGTGCAGATCTCTCAACACCATTTGTTGAAGAGGCTATTTTTACTCCATTTCATGCTTCTACCCCTTTTGTCGAATATTAATTGACCATGGAGACATGGGTTTATTTCTGGGCTCTCTATTCTGTTCCATTGATCTAGGTGTCTGTTCTTATGCCGGTACCAGACTGTTTTGAGTACAGTGGCCTTGTAATATAGTTTGATGTCAGGCATTCTGATACCTCCTGCTTTGTTCTTCTTTCTCAAAACTGATGCAGCTATTTGGGGTCATTTATGATTCCGTATACATTTTTGAAATGTTTGTTCTATATCTGTGAACTATATCATTGGTATTTTAATAGGGATTGCATTGAATCTATAAACTGCTCTGGGTAGTATGGACATTTTGATGATGTTAATTTTTCCAATCCATGAACATGGTATATGCTTCAATTTATTTGTGTCTTCCTTAATTTCTTTCTTTAGTGTTGAGTAGTTTTCTGAGTACAGGTCTTTAACCTCCTTGGTTAAGTTTATTCCTAGGTACTTTATTTTTCTTGTTGCTATGGTAAATGGGATTTTTTCCCTGATTTCTGATTCTGATATCTCACTGTTAGTGTACAAACACACCTTCAATTTCTGAGTATTGGCTTTTTATCCTGCTGTTTTGCCAAATTCACTTATTAGGTCGAGTAGTTTTTTGGTGGAGTCTATAGGGTTTTCTGTGTACACTATCCTCTCATCTGCAAACAATGAGTTTTACTTCCTTCTTTCCACTTTGGATGCCTTTTATTTCTTTTTCTTGTCTGATGGCTGTGGCTAGGACTTCTAATGCTATGATAAATAGAGGTGGTGAAAGCAGACACCCTTGTCTTGTTCTTGATCTTAGCGGGAAAGCTTTTAGTTTTTTCCCATTCAGCATAATGTCGAATGTAGGTTTCTTGTATATAACCATTATTATGTTGAGGTATGCTCCCTTTATTCCCTCCTTGCTGAGTGTTTTTATCATAAATGGACTCTGCGTCTTATCAAATGCTTTTTCCTCATCCATTGATATCATGTGATTTTTGTCTGCTTCTGTTTATGTGATGTGTTACATTTATTGATTTGCAAATATTGTACCATCCTTGCATCCTTGGGATGACTCCCATTTGATCATGATGGATGATCTTTTTAATGTTTCGCTGGATGTGGTTTGCCAATATTTTGTTGAGGATTTTAGCATCTGTGTTCAACAGTGATATTGGCCTGCAGTTTTCTTTCTTTGTTGTGTCTTTATCTGGTTTTGGGATTAGGATGATGCTGGCCTCATAAAAAGAGTTTGGGAGTCATCCTTCTTCTTGGATTTTTTAGAATAGTCTCAGAAGGACAGGAGGTTAGCTCTTCCTGAAATGTTTTGTAAAATTCTCCTGTCAAACCATCTGGTTCTGGTCTTTTGTGTGCCTGGAGTTTTTTTTATTACAGCTTCCATTTCACCAGCTATTGTGGGTCTGTTCAGACTTTCCCCTGCTTCATTCAGTTTTGGAAGACTGTATTTTTCAAGAAATTTCTCTATTTCACCCAGGTTTTCAAATTTCTTGGCATGTAGTTGTTCATAGTATTTTCTTAGCAATCCTTTGTACTTCTGTGATCTCAGTTGTAATTTCTCCTTTCATTTCTGATTTCATTTATTTGCATTCTCTCCCTTTTTTTCTTGATGAACCTGCTTAAAGGCTTGTCGATTTTATTTATCTTTTCAAAGAACCAGCTCTTGGATTTATTGATCCTTTTAGTTGTTCTTTTAGTCTCTTTGCCATTCAATTCTGATCTGATCTTGATTATTTCTTTCCTTCTGTTCGCTCTAGGCTTTGTTGTTGTTTCTCCAGTTCTTGTAGATGTAGGGTTAAGTTGTTTATTTGAAATGTTTCTATGTTTTTTAGGCAGACCTGTACTGCTATGAACTTTCTTCTCAGGACTGCGTTCGCTGTGTCCCATAGGCTTTTGGACTGTTGTATGTTCATTTTCATTTGTTTCTAGAAATTTTGATTTCTTTGATCTCATTATTGTCCCATTAATTGTTTAATAGCATGCTGTTCAGTCTCCATGAGTTCGAATGTTTTTGAGTTTGTCCCTTGAGGTTAGTTTCTAGTTTTAAGTCTTTGCGGTCTGAGAAAATGCTTGATGTGATTTCAATTTTCTTGAATTTGTTGAGGCTTGTGTTGTGTACTGTCATGTGGTCTATCTTTGAAAATGTTCCATGTGCCTTTGAAAAGATTGTGTAGTTTGTTTCTTTGGATGAAAGGCTCTGTATATATCAGTTTCATTCATTTGATCTAATGCATCGTTCAGTTCCACAATATCCTTGTTGATATTTCATTTGGATGATCTATCATTGTTGACAGTGACATGTTAAAATCTTCTACTATGAGTGTATTGTTGTCTATATCATTCTTGAAGTTCTCCAGGATTTTCCTTGTATATTTGGGTGCTCCTGTGTTGGGTGCATATAGGTTTACAATGTTTATGTCTTCCTGATCAGTTCTTCCTCTTGATAATTATGAAGTGTCCTGTGTCTCCTTTTATGGCCTTTGTTTTGAAATCTGTTGTGTCTGATATAAGTATTGCTGCCCTGGCTTTTTTTTTCCTGTCCATTTTCTTGGAATATTTTTTTCCAATCCTTTACTTTCCATCTGTGTAGGTCTTTTGTTCTGAGGTGGGTCTCTTGTAGGTAGCATATGTGTAGGTCCTGTTTTCTTATCCATTCAGCTTCTCTATATCTTTTAATTGGAGAATTTAATCTATTTACATTTAAACTTATTATTAATAGTTACTTATTCATTTTTTCCCATTGTGTCTGTGTTCTCTCTCTCTCTCTCTCTCACTGTTTTTCTTAATCTTCTTAAAGCAGTCCCTTTAGCATATCTTGCAGTGCTGGTTTGGAAGTGGTATATTCTTTTAGCCCTCTTTTGTCTGGGAAATTCCTTATTTCTCCTTTCATTTTAATTGAGAACCTTGCCGGGTAGAGTAGTCTTGGTTGCAGGCCTTTACTTTTCATTACTCAGAATATTTCTTGCCATTCTCTTCAGGCTTGTAGCGTTTCTGTGGAGAAGTGAGCCGCCAGCTTTATTGGGGCTCCCATGTATGTTAGTCCCTGTTTCTCCCTTGCTGCCTTTAAGATTCTCTCTTTGTCGTTGATATCCGCCATTTTAATTATGATGTGTCTTGGAGTGGGCCTCTTTGGGTTTCCCTTGATTGGGACCCTTGTGCTTCCTGGACTTGTGTGACTTTTTCTCTCCTCAAATTAGGGAAGTTTTCCATCATTAGCTTTTCAGACAATTTTTTTATCCCTTGTTCCTCCTCTTCTCCTTTTGGTATTCCTGTTATATGGATATTATTACGTTTCATGATGTCGTGCATTTGCCTTTACCCCTTTCATTCTTTTTCAGCCTTTTTTTCAATTTCTTGCTCTTTCTGGGATTTTTTTTTTTTTTCTGCCATGTCCTTCAGCTAGCTGATTTGATCCCATGCTTCATCTAGCCTGCTTTTTGATTCCTCCTACTGTGTTCTTCAATTCAGGAATTGTATTCTTCATTTCCTCTTGGTTCTTGTTGATAGTTTCTTTATCCTTTTTCATGCTGATATAGTTTGCAGTAAGTTCCTCATAGTTTCCCTGTAGTTTTTTGTAATTCTCACTGAGGTCATTGAGTTCATTGAGCTTTCTTATAACCATTGTTTGAACTCAGTATCTGATAGTTTACTTACCTCTATTTCATTTAGTAGTCTTTCTGGGGATTCCTCCTTTCCTTTCGATTGGGTGTTGTTTCTTTGTCTTCCCATTAATGGCTGTAGGAGCAAAACCACAAAGCCCAGGAAATAAACCCAGGACTGCAAAAATACTTTCCCCCTGCAATCCCACTATCAGTAGCAAATGAACCAGCATTGATAAGGTTGTAAAGAGATTAAGAGTACTATAGAAAGGAGAGAAATAAAATATAGTATAAAATCTAGTGATTTAATATGCACCAACTTGATGGATAAGAAATGAATGTTAAAAACTATGTAATAAAGAAAGTGTCACAAATCATGGAGAAGAGCACAGTGGATTTCCTCTCAGTAGCCTCTAGTATTTACCGCTGTTTTTCCTTTCTAGTTCCACCTCTGGTAATGTCAGATGTTGACCCCATCTGACCTTAGGCAGTCTGTTGGAGACTTCTGAGGATCTACTGTCTGTGGATGTCTCCTTCAGTTGTTAATCTAGTCACTCTGTGCTCATCAGTCAGGCTTATGCACCACAGGGGGTGGGGAGAATCCCTGCTGTGGTTTGGGCTAATGTTTCCCCTCAGGCTGCTGCTGCTCAGAGGGGAGTGGTCTGTGTGAGCTGGATGGCTTTTGCCTTTTGGGGGACGATTCAGCACTGGATCCCGGAGGCTACTCTCTCAGTTTGCTCCCCAAAGTCTCAGTCCCCATTCTCTCCTCAAGCGCCTCTAGTCCACTCTGCCGCCCCTTTGCAAGGATCTACTGTCTGTAGCTGCCATTCTGCACCCAGAAGTCAGGTTTAAGCACCATAGGGCCAGGGCAGAGTCCTTCCTGGGGTTGGGGTTAATGTTTCCCCTCAGGCTGCTGCTGCTCAGAGGGGAGTGGTGTGCCTGAGCAAGATGGCTGCAGCCATGTGGGGGATGACTCAGCACTGGGATCACAGAGTCTGCTTTCTCAGTTCTCTCCCCAAAACCTTCATCCCCAGTCTCTCCTCAGGCGTCTCAAACCCACTCTGCCCCCGCCTTTGCTGGAGCCCAGGGTAAGTGACTGCAAATGAAAATTTATGCCTTGGCCCTTTAAACAGCTCTTTCAGTCTCCAGCTGCCCATCTCTGGCAGAGAACCACCCTGCCGCTTTTCTCAGCTGGCTGTTAGCTGTGTCCTTTTTGGGTCCTGATGCTGTAGGGCTGGGGATCCCCACTTATGGTTTGGATCCCACTCTCCTCAGGGGGATCCAACTGGCTGCTTAAGTATCTCTCTGGCACTGCCGCCCAAGGGTGCCCAGCCAACCCTCTCCTGTCTCTGTTACAGAAAAATGAAGCGACCAGACACTGAGGGGTTAGGAGCACGATCTTTATTTACGTGCACAGGCCCAGAGGAGACAAACTCCAAATTCTGAGCCCAGAACAATAGCCCCGCATTCCTTTTATGCAGGGCTAAGCAGGGGAGGGTATTGGGAGTCGTAGTATAGATTTGGCACAAAGGGGCTTACAGAAGTGGGAGAGAAATATTTACAGCATTAGTCAGAGCAGACAGCGTCTCAGCACCTGCAGCAGGGCAGATAACAT
>PVJD01001953.1:0-117995 GCA_004026545.1 Mormoops blainvillei | reverse complement strand
CTCCACCGCACTCCTTACCAGTCAGGTTGTGCTGAACTGATTCTTCTGTTTGTCTGAGGTTATAAGGCTTCTCTCTCGCTATTGTTCAGTTGTTTGTCCTGGGTGATTTCTCCACAATTTAGTTGTAATTCCAGATTGGTCCTGGGAGGAGGTCAGTGTGACTTCCATTGCTTCCTCCACCATGTTCATCCTCCTCGTACTTTTGAATTTTAAAAGTACAACCTGATCATCTTTTCTTTTTTTTTTTCAAGCTTGATCATTTAGTCATTTACATTTAATGTGACCAGTGACATAGTTGGATTTAAGTCTGCTTTTTTTTCTTCTTTTACTTCCAAGTAGTATACTTGTTTATTCTATTTTCTCGCCTTTCTTACATTACTTTTGATTGATGATTTTTGAAAAAATGATTCTGCAGTTATTTTTGTTTGTTTCAAAATTTATGTACTGCATGTCTATTTTTTCAGTGGTTAACCTAGTAATTGCAACATACATACTTAATTTATAAAAGCCTGAAATTACCTCTTCTCTTCTCTTGGGTAGTATGAAGACTTTAGAACAGTTTAATTCCTTGCGTCTTAAGTGCTGTTGCTGTTGTGGGCTTTCAACATTTGCGTACATAACTGTGTTTTTTTTCCTCCGTTCTTTATTATCTCTTCTACTTCCACCTTTCTCCTGGGGTAATTTTCCTCTACCTGAAGACTATTTCTTAGAGTTGTTCTCTGCTGGTTTGTTGGTGACCTCTCATACTTTTAAAATCTTCCTTATAATGTTTTAAAATGCATCTTTTTTAAAAACAATATTTTTACTGGGTTAGCATTCTGGGTCAGCAGTTTCATTTGGAACATTTTGCCTGTTTTTAGAATTTTTTTCTTTGCCTTTGGTTTTCTGCAGTTTCAGTATATATTTTGTTTCTGAGGAATGTGTTTTTTATCATTTCCCAGATTATCCTCTTGAACTGAGCTGTAGCTACCCCCACAGAAGGAAACCATCAAAGCTTGGAAGTTTTGTGCTGAGGACTTTGCCGAATCAACTTGTAGTGATATGTAGATATACCCTGCTGTACCTTATATGCAAATAAAGTTTATATGCAAATACTGAGCCATTTTATATAAGGGACATGAGCATTCATGATTTCATTATCTGTGAGGTTTCCTGAACCAATCCTCAACAGATACCGAGGGATGACTGTGCCCGTTAATCTATGTATACTTCACTGGGAGAGATAGATAGTGTTATATATGAGAATTATATGTGCTTCTAAGCATTTACCTTAACGGACACTTTTAATGGTTCAGAAAATTAAAAAATGGAAAACTGAACCCCCTCTGGTTTTTTTGACAAACTGTAGAGACACACTAATAAAATATAGAAGGAGAAACTATAGATTGAAATGAAACTTAGGTGAAATGAAACTTGGAGAAACAGAAAACTGTGAAGAAGGGAGAGTGTGATTGAAAATAAGAAAGAGTGGAGTGTTGTAGGACTGATCAAATAGAAGCACTGGGTGCAAATAGTCAACAAACTGTAATCAAGGTGGAAGACATAGGAAATATGTGTCGTGGCAAGAGCTTGATAATGCAGGATATCAGGGACAATTTGCTAAGTGCTGTAAATGTTACCTGTTATGAGAACATGTAAAATGAAATTTATGTAGAACATACAACCACAGGTAGGTGCCTGTATGAGAGTACAGCTTGCTAGTGGAGTTTATTATCAGTGCATGCTAAGGTAAGACCATGGCCTTGAAACGGTCCAGTGGGTTTCAGGTATGTGGGCAGATAAATAAAATACATCAACATCTTATTTATAAATGTTTAAGATCTGCTGGAACAAATGGTTGTTACAATAGCCATAGAAAGTTGATTTTTCTTCTATATATGGTCTTAGCAAAGACATATCTTATATAAAAAAAGACATGCTCAACTTGGAGTGTGAAATTGTAAATAAAACTGTACTTTACAAATTAGTTTCTCTTGCTGAAACATTAGCCTGTGTTTTGGAGAAAGCAGGAATGTTTTTACTTAAAAAGAAACAATTCTTTATCCCATTCATTAATGTTAAATGCCAAACATTTTACTTTTATGTCAGATATCCCAGTTCTAATACACATATTTTTAGTGACTGGGAACATAAATCTGTGCAGCTGAGATATTTCAGAGCTCTTGAGAGAAATTATGAATCAAATTTGGGAAAATGGGGGAACCTTATCAACTATTAGTAAACCTGATTTTACTACTATATAACAATGGTAAAAAGAAAATCTTATCTGAGATATTTATCGCGGAAATATGTCTTGAATTTTTATAGGACGAATATAAAAATGCATTATCTTAGATATTTATCTTGAGTTTTTATATGACAAAGGAAATAGAAATACATTTATATTCAGCAAAAACACACACACGCGCACATTGCAGATATGCAGTTCCTACCTAGGATGGTCTGCCTTTCTGTTGTCAACAAAAAAGAAAAATTTCTAGTTTAACTCCTTGAAGGCAATTTGAATGGTTTCCATTTTGGAGATTATGCAAATTCATATTAAATAGTGGGTGGTAAGGTGGTCAGATGGAAGTGTTCAGTCCATCTAGCATCATCAGATTGATTTAACAAAATGGTATTCTTTTTAACTGTGTGGAATACATTTTGCTTCCTTTATCCTTCGGCAGAGGCAGATGTTGGTGGTTTCCCCACAGAAGTTTGGGTGGGTGAACTTGGGATGTATAAATAGGAACAGCAGACAGACAGATTGTCCCTGACAGTTGGAAAGGCCTACTGAGTATCTTAGAATTAGACTGTTGACACCGATGATGTGGCATGAGACTGGGTTGTTGGAGAGTCTTGAGAGAGGAATTAAGCAATGTGGACATAAATGAAGAATGGAAATGTTCAGAATACAGTGGTAGTTCTTCCTTAAGAAAAGAAATCAGCGATGTAAGGTGGAGTTATTCTTTATATTCAGCCTTCGTTTCCTTTTGTGACATATCATCAATGATTTGTGATGTGGATGAGCATGCAATGTGTTTCGTAATTAATGGCTCTACCTCTCATACTTTGTGACTTTTGGCAAGATATTTAACTGCTCTTTTCCTCAGTTTCCTCATCTATAAAATGGGGTTATGGAACCCTGACCAGTGTAGCTCAGTTGGTTCGGCATCGTCCTGTAAGGCAGAAGGTCGTAGGTTTGATTTCTGATTGTGACATATGCTTGGGTTGCAGGTGTCCCCACTTGGGGTGCGTATGGGAGGCGACCAGTCCATGTTTTTCTTCCACATTGATGTTTTTCTCCCTCTCTTTCTCCCTCCCTTTCCCACTCTCTAAAGATAAATTTAAAAAACAGAACAAAACAGGGTTGTGGAGACTGAGATATGTCTAAAGCTCCTATAATTGTCCTTGGTGTAGAATAAGCACTGTGTAAGTGTTAACTGCTGTAATACTTACTATTATTTTATCATCATCATCATTTTCATTTTAGTAGATTAAGAAAACCTCTTGATCCCTGGCTGGTGTGGCTTAGCGGATTGAGTGCCAACCTGCGAACCAAGGGGTGACCAGTTCAATTTCCAGTTAGGGCACATCCCTGGGTTGTGGTTGGGTCCCTGGTTGGGGGTGTGCAAGAGGCAACCACCTGATGTTTCTCTAGCACATTACTTTCTCTCCCTCTCTTTCTCCCTCCTGTACCCTCTCTCTGGAATAAATAAATAAATAACCTGAAAAAGAAAGCCTCTGGAAGAGAAAGCTATTTGCTTCCTCTAATAACCTTAGTATATTTGATATGTTTTTATAGCAGTGAATCAGGAATGAATTGTTTAGTTTTTAAACTGTTTTATAATATGTCCATGTTACCTTTGAAAAATTAATTTTTGAAAAATACTAGTAACTATGGATGATTTCTGTTTTCTTAGCATTTTTCCAGATTAAAACATGAACCAATAAATGTTAAAGAAAAAGCTGCCTGGGGCCATTTAGTGTAGGGGCAAGGAACTATACATACAGTGATTCCCTGAGGGCATTGTTTATTACAAAGCTATACAGTAATTCTTAATGGTGGCCAGCCCACAAGACAGCCCAATTTTAGGATGGTGTTTTAAAAGGGAATTGTGTAATTGCTGTTGAAAAAAGATTTCCATTTGGCATTTAAAATTCCTCTGTGATTGTAGCAACTTCTCTTAGGTTTAGTATATTTTTAGGTGCATTGAAATGAAAGATTCATGTATTTTGTTCACAGCCTTAAAGTTAGCATGAGAGTCATAGAACTCTTAACCTTCCTTCCAGACTTTCATATTCCTCTTATCTTTTCTAGTATTGTCCGTAATATGTTATAGGGCAGTGATGGTTTGAAGCTGCCTTGTCTTTTTTTGTTTTGTTTTGTGTAACCTAGCTCTTTTGTTTTGGTAAGCTTGTTTGTTTTATTTTTTTTATACAGTACCACTATTTATCCAACAAATTCTCTTACCTTTGAAGAACAAAATGGAAGATGGATGATAATTAACTGCTGAAGTTACTACTTTAGGACTCCTAGAGATAAACATAATTTCCATATATAGAACTAGCCTAAGACCTGTGTAGTAGTGTTTAAGTAAATGTGTATCGAATGATAAATAAATGGATTACATCTAGATGTGATAATATTCAGAAGGGCAACACTTCTTCCACTTTTCTTCTAAGGAGCATAGAAACCTTTCCTGAAAGCTTCCATTCCAGATGTCTCCTTATAACATTTCGGTCAGGATACAGTCACTGACAAGTAGTGTGAGTTTACCTTGATCCACTTAGGTGGAATGGGGGTTTAGGGTACAAACCACATTATAAAAAACAACAACAACAACATGATTATCATAGGAAATTTGGAAAATAATGGGAAAATATATACAGTTAAAATAAAAAGTAGCGTTACACAGAGAAATCTATTGTTAACAGTGTGGTGTTTAGCTTTCCAGTTTTTGGTTGTATATTTATATATTTGTGTATATAAAAGAAAATTGCAGTCATATTGTACATAGTGTTTTATAGTCTTAAATTTAACAGACTGATGCAACCATTTTTCCATGTCAGTAAATCATTTTCCCTAAAATGAGAGGAGTGGTTCATTGTGTTCCTTTATATGGCTATAGTACAACTTATTTCATTCAACCCTTTTAGAGATTTAGATCATTAATTTTTTACTATTATAAATATGCATTGATATTATAAATATGTCAGTCATTGTGTATATCTCTGGTTATTTCCTCAGACTAAATTCCTAGAAGTGAATTAATGGGTGAAAGGGCATAAACACTTCTGAAGCTTTTAATATACTTTACTGGTTACCCTCCAGAAAACTTGTACCAGTTACACTCCTACAAGCCTGTATATGAGTGATTTTTTGACTATTCTTGCCAGCACTGGGGAGTATTTTTTAGTTGTTAATTTTATAGGTAAAAAATGGTAATTTTTTGTTTCCCTCTGCTTTTATTTGATTACCAGCATTATTAAATACTTTTTCATTTAGTCAGCAGTCAGTAGATACCTGTTAAACGAAACAATAAATATGTGTTTCTTGGTGTGTAGATTATCTATTTACATCCTTTATATGGCATTATTATTATTTTTTAAACTTTTTAATTTCAATATATGTAACATAAAGAACAAAGTATGTTAATAGTTAAGTGAAAAACCCGTAGGATTTATGACATTCTATTTTAAGCTTACTCCAAATATTAGTTCACATAGTTTATAATGTTATAATAATTTTAAATTATAGTATCTGAGAGCCTGCATTGGTTGAGTATGTTATTCCATCATAGGTGTATCCTCCTTGGTATTCCTAATTATATATAGTCTTCATCTGTGATAATGACCGAGAAATACATTGTTTCTTTCCAGATTTCTTTGTTATTTAATAAATGGCTTTTCCTCATACTTCTTTGCTTTGGTAAAATAGCATTTTATTTATCTTTATTTTTTCACAATGATCACAATTTTTTCCACTTCACAGAAGGAATTTTAAAATATTTTATTTTTATGCTTTTCCTCTTATTCCTTGGTTTAGATTCTTTTTTTCTTTATTGTAGGGTGTGCATGTGAGCTAGAATAAATTATATTTTCCTATGTTATTTATCGACAACTACTGTTTATTATTAACATTTATCTCATTTAATCTTTTTAGTTCTATGAGATTAGTATCATTACATCCTTCTTTGAGAGACAGATGTAATATTTTGGGCTACACAGCTAATAGTGGTAGAGCTAGGATTAGAACCTAGGTTGCTTGTGATGTGTTTGGTTTTCAAATTATAAAGTATATTGTATTTGGTCTTGACATAAAAAGAGGCTGAACTGAAGTGCCTGTTGAGAAATTTACAGTTTATTTAAATTTGGTTCTTGCTGTCAAGTAGACTCTTCTCCCTGTTATTTACAGCTAGAAAAATAGAAGGCCTCAAATATAATGTAATATAACATAATATAACCATACCACTTTTACAGTTATTTTGTTGTAAACTAGTATTTATACAACCTATGACTTGGCAGCTGACTGAACCATCTTATGTTACCATTTTTTGCATGTAGCAGGAACTGGCTTAGCAAAATCTTGAAACCTCTGATTCTAATATTTGTGGTATAGTAAAGTAAACAACTTTGGGGCTTTTACATTTGTGTTGTGCACAGCCTGTCCATGATATTGGTGCTTATTCTCACTGTTGACTCCCCTGCTTTCATGAGCAGTTTTGCTGACTTTCCAGAAAGTTCGTTTTTGCCTACTGGAGAAATCTTTGAGGAAGCCATCAGCTTTTTTTTTTTTTTAAGAAACGCAATAAATAATGATAGTAGCTAACATTTTTAGAGTGCTGACAATGTGCCAGGCAGAGGTCTAAGTGTTTCCCATATATTTATATATTTTATTATTCACGGTAATCCTAGTATGTTTTCCATTTTACAGATGCAGAAACCAAGGGGCAGAGAGGCTAAGTAACTTCCTAAGGTCACAGGGCTATTATTTGGCAGATTATGGATTCAAACCTTGGCAGCCTGCCTCCAAAGTCAACCTTAATTGCTCTGCTATGCTGGTATTTATTAGATGAAAAAAACAGAGGTATGGGCAACTCAAATAACTGTTCATGTTTTTTTGAAAAGGTTTAGCTTTATGCCCAGTACCAGCTCAAAATAGTTAAGTGATTGCCATTCATTAAATTCTTAACTCATAAAATGAGTTATTTGTCTTGTACCTAATATTATGGTATAACACTGTGAATTCAATATACTCTTTTGTGTCAAACAAATGTAGATTATCTTGCATTTCCAATAAGCAAAATGGTTCCTGAGAAAGACAGTGTTTAAAACACAACCTTAAGAGTGGATTCAGAATCAAAGTAACTGGCACAGAATGATCAAGTAATCTGGTTAGCGATCTATAATAGGTAGTGTAGACAGTGCCTTATTGGTTCTGTACTCACTCCATCCTTTATAACTAAAATAGCAGATAAAATATTTGGGAATTATCCAGGCTGGCTATAGGCAGAATTTGTCCTTTCATCTATCACTGGCACCTTGGTCTCCTCTGCCTTTCCCTGTTACTAGGTGGGGTGAGGTATACCTAACCATCTTTTTTCACTACAAGTCCCTCCTGAGATATTCACGTTAATGTTTAAAAGTGCAATGCCTCCTGTCTCTGGGCATTTTCACTTAATAAAAAAAATCAAAGTCTGAGCTACAGGGTTACTTGTGAGATTTACCTCAGTTCTTTATGAGTCTTAGGAGATTTCTCCTTCTCACCCTTGTCTGTTTTCCACCAGTCTATCTGTTTTGCTGCCAAGTGTAGGCCTCAAGAAGGAGGCTTGAGTGGCCCATCTTACTACTAATGGCATGATATAATGAAAATGGTGTATGATGGAAGTGATTAATTGTTGAACACCAGTTTGATTTCACCTTCCTTCTCTTTTCATGGTTGAGAGGTAGTGTATAAATGAAAACGTGATGTATTATCCCACAACATTTAGTACTCCCCACTGTCTCTATCTGAACTATTGAATTGATGATTCCAACACAGTTTTGGGAAATGGTTGATGGTGTAGTTTTTGCCTATTTGGAAGGCAAATTCAGATGGGGTACAGTTGCCCCTCCATTTGCTCCAAAGGCAGTATGTGTGGTGGAGTCAGCTGCTGGCCTGAATTCAGGTCATTAGTAACACTGCTTAGCATGGTATCACTAGTGTGCCTGGGAGAGAATATGGTTTAGGATCATAATTAACATGTGAAGAGTGGAGAGATCCAGAGAAATAAATATATCCCTGTCCTTCATTGTCTGCTAAGACATCTTCCATTGTCTCTTTGGACTTAGAATTAGAGCTTTTTCTTTGGTAACGGTCAAGACAAGTCTACCAGGGCAAAGACATTATGGTGAGAATGTCAGATTTAGCTTTAAAATGGCACGCGGATAGGCTTTTGTGGTATTTGGAGTGTGTGTGTGTGTGTGTGTGTTATACATTTGAAAAACTACCTCAAGTACTGATAGTCCTGGGCCTCACATGATGGCCAGAGGAAGAACCCTCAGAGAGGCTGACTTATGAGGAGCTATTGGAGCTCCTCATAAGGAAGGTCATCATAAGGAAGAGTGATGCCTATGAAACTAAGGGAAGAGAGTGTGTTTAGAGCAAGTACTGCGAAGAGTATTCGATGCAGCAGAGTAAGTAAACAAGGTAAGCCTGACAATTAATGTTGGACCTGTCCCAGGAGGTTGATAGCACAGAGTTGCTGTTGACCCTTGACCTTTGTCCAAAAAGCTTCAATATGATGGTGGCAGCAGAAGTTATTTCTGGAAACTGAAGGAGCAAACAATTATTGAGAAAATAGAGACAACAGTGAATGAGTATAGATTCTTCTTTCAAATAGCTTGACTATGAAGGGAAAAAAGGAAATATGATGACACAATCAAGGAAATGTCTTTTCCTTTTAACATTGTAAAAAAGAGTATTTTAGTAGGCCAAGAGAAAAAGTGATGACGGACAGGGAGAGCAATGGATGGAGAAAAGTCTAAAATGAGATGAGAAGGAATGGGAATAGATCATGGGTGGGAAAAGAGAGAAAGCCCAGAGACCTCAGGGAAACAGGTAATGGTGCAGCTTCATTTGGAAATGAGTCAAGTTTGGGGAAGTTGAGAATATTTAGGACTGACAGTTCAAAAGATGGAGAAACTGCTTCTGACTGAGAATACAGTGAATGCAAGAATTCAGGTAATAGAGTTTCAAAAGATTTTGCAATAGAAATGCATGTAATTTAAGATTATGTGTTTAAATATCTTTCTGAATCTTTTAAATTATTTCCAGTACATAATTGATTAAAATGACATAAACATTTTATAAATTTTGAAAATCTGTTACATATAAAAGTAAAATTTAATATGAACTGCAGCTCTTACTGAGGTAGATGGGGTATAGTGGTGGTTATATTTTCAGTGGATGCTTTGAGAAATATTGATATATCAGTGCCAGTCATTCATTCATTTATTTATTTTAATTGGTAAAAATTTTATTTTTCAATCATTTTTTTTATTTTCCAGTTATAGCTGACATACTATTATATTAGTTTCAGGTGTATACACCAGTGTTTAGGCATTTTAAAACTTAATAAATGATCATCCCAATAATTTTCATACCCATCTAACACCATACATAATTACTAGAATATTATCGACTATATTTCCTATGCTGTCCTTCACATCCCCATGACTGTTCTGTAACTACCAATTTATACTTCTAAATCCCTTCACCTTTTTCATCCATCCCTCCCAACCTTCCCCTCGTTTACCAACCATCAAAATATCCTCTTTATCTGTGAGTCTGTTTCTGTTCTGCTTGTTCATTTATTTTGAGTTTTAAATTTTTGATAGATATGTATTCATTGCCATTTTATTGTTCATATTTTTAATCATTTCTTCTTCTCTCTTAAAGAACACTCTTTAGTATTTCATGTAATATTGCTTTGGTGGTGATGAACTCCTTTAGTTTTTTCTTATCTGATACTCTTTATCTGTCCTTAGATTTTTTTTTTATTGTTGTTCACGCACAGTTGTCTCCACTTTCCCCCCACAACTCTCCCCTGCCCCACCCACCAGCACCTCTCACCCTACCCCCCTTTAGCTTTGTCCATGGGTCCTTTATACATGTTCCTTCATGACCCTTTCCTGTCCCCCCACATATGCCCTTCCCCCCTCCCCTCTAGTTACTGTCAGTTTGTTCTTTATTTCTGGTTATATTTTGCTTACTTGTTTGTTTTGTTGATTAGGTTCCACTAATAATTAAGATCATATGGTATTTGTCTTTCACCACCTGGCTTATTTTACTTAGCATAATGCTGTACAGTTCCATCCATGCTGTCATGAAGGGTAGGAGCTCTGTCTTTCTGCTGCATAGTATTCCATCGTGTAAATGTACCACTATTTTTTGATCTATTCATTTACTGTTGCGCACTTAGGCTGCTTTCAGCTCTTGGCTATTGTAAATTGTGCTGCTATGAACATTGGGGTGCATAGGTTCTTTTGAATGGTGTTTCAGGATTCTTAGGGTATAATCCCAGCAGTGGAATTGCAGAGTCAAAAGGCACTTCCAATTTTAGTTTCTTGAGGAAATTCCATGCTGTTTTCCACAGTGGCTGCACCAGTCTGCATTCCCACCAGCGGTGCACTAGGGTTCTCTTTTCTCCACAGCCTTGCCAGCGCTTGTTTGTTGATATGTTTATGGTGGCCGTTCTGACCATTGTGAAGTGGTACCCCATTGCAGTTTTAATTTGCATCTCTCTGATGGCTAGTGATGCTGAGCATCCTTTCATGTGTCTCTGGGCCCTCTGTATGTCCTCCTTGAAGAAGTGTCTGTTCAGATCCTTTGCCCATTTTTTAATTGGATTATTTGTTTTCCTGGAGTGGAGTTTTGTGAGTTCTTCATGTATTTTGAAGATCAAACCCTGTTTGAGGTATCATTGACAAATATATTTTCCCATTTGGTTGTCTCCCTTTTCATTTTGCTGATGTTTTCTTTAGCCATGCAGAAGCTTTTTATTTTGAAATGCCAGTCATTTAAATGGTTGCCGTTTGGAGCCCTGATTTTTATTCCTTATTGTGTACTATAGTATGAGTCAGGAATGGCTTCTGTAAAAGAAAAACACAGTTCCTTTCCTGTATGTCTCCTCTACTTTTAATAATCTATCACAGAACATTTCTTTTCACTCCTGACTCGTCTGGTTACCAAAAGTTTAGGGGTTTCCCCACACCAACCAATTTTCATACCCTAGACAGTGTCCTACAATTTAACTAAATTCTGACAGTGTCTACCTAGAGATGGCATTAGATCCCAGAGGTCAAGGTCCGTGTTCCACAAGACTACCCCTTCCTTTCCTCCTTCAGACATGGTCGCAATTGAAGGGTGGTTCCCACAACCCCTCCTTGGTTTCGATTGATTTGTTAGAACTGCTATCAGGACTCAGGAAAACAGTTACTTACTAGTTCACCAGTTTATCACAAAAAAATATTCATGGAGATGAATGTATAGCCAGATTAAGTGATACATAAGGTAAGGTGCAGAGGATCCCAAGCACAGGAGTTCTGTCCCTGTGCAGTATGGGGTGTACCCTCTTCCGGCAAGTCACTAACCAGAAGCTCTTCAAACTCCATAGTTCAGGGATTTTTATGGAAGCTTCACTATGTAGGCATGCTTGATTGAATCATTGGCCATTTGTATTCCTTCTCCACGTCCCTTCTTGGGAGGCAGGGTTGAGATGGAAAGTTCCAACCCATTAATTGCGTTTGGTGCCCTAGCAACCATCCTCCATCCAAAAACATTAACATAAACTCAGATGTGGTTGAAAGGGGTTTGTTATAAATAACAAGACATCCTTTCACCTTATTGCTCTGAAGATATTTCAATAATTGAGAACTAGAGGCCAAATATTACAACAAAAGATATTCCCATTGCTCTTATCACTTAGGAAATTCCAGAGGTTTGGGGAACTATGAACCAGGAACTTTGGATGAAGACCAGAATATATGTATTTCTTATTACACATTACATCACAGCTTCCTTCTACAAAGTGGGAGAAAAATTGTTATGCAAGAGAGGGAGGAAAAGAGAGGCTTTGACATCAATTGTTCTTGCAGAATTTTTAGGAAAGGATGCCACAGACTAAATTTTTCTGTCCCCTTGAGTCTCCTTATTCATAGGTTGAAACCTAACCCCACAGGAATAGTAGTAGGAGGTAGGACCTTTGAGAAGTGATTAGGTCTTCAGGATGGAGCCTTCATGAGTGAGATCAGTGCTTCTGTAAAAGTCTCCAGAGAGTCCCCTAGACCCTTCCAGGGTATGAAGTCACAGCAAAAAGATGGCTGTCGGTGGACAAGGAAGCAGGCTCCTTTTAGACACTGAGTCTGTAGCACCTTGCTTTTCAACTTCCCAATCTCAGGAACTGTAACAAATAAATTTCTGTTATTTATAATCCACCTGATTTGTGGTATTTTGTTATTGCAACCCAGATGGACTAAGTACATATGAAAGTTGAGGATGTAGAAATCTATCTTAAAACTAATTGTGCCTGTGTATTCCTTAGGCAATTGCTGTACTACATATCCCTAGTGGTAAGTGTATTTCAAAATAAAGACTAGTAATACAGACTGAAGACTGGAAACATGACATTGGCAAAACTAAGTCAAGGTCTTTTCCCTCCTTTCAGTGTGTTTGATTTTACTGCTGTATAGCACATGGCTTTGAGTGTCCTCATGTCATTCTAGGTTTAATTGTATCAGTGACTGATAAAGGGTCTGAGTCTCCTCATCTGTGAAACTGGAGGATTTGAGTTTAGACAGTCTTTAAAGTTGCTTTTGGTTCAGACACTATACTTTTATTATCTAATTACTTGTGCAGGCTACTGTCAAAATTGGGTAACAGACATATTGAGATTCATTTTGTTTCTTTTCCTTTTTCTAATGAAAGGTAAATCTGATTCGTTTTTCCCTTCTATACTCCGATGTGCTGAAAATGATTATTTGATTGTTCAAACATTTAGAAGAATTTTTACACTCTTAAAATATTGGTTAAAAGGGTTATCTTTCAAAATATTAAATGTTAAATTATATTCCTTATATGTAAGAATTGCTGCTCTGACCAGTGTGGCTTAGTTGTTTGGAGCGTCATCCTGTATCCCGAAAAGTATTGTCTTTGATTCCCAGTCAGGATACATACCTAGGTTGTGGGTTCAATCCCTGGGCTGGGAGCCTACTAGAGGCAACCAACTGATGTTTCTGTCTTTTTCTGGCTGTGCCTCCCCCACCCCCCATGAAGCAATGAAAAATGTCCTCAGGTGAGGATTAAAAAAAAAAGAATTGTTGACAGGTTTACTGTTTTTCATTTGATGTTGATATACCACATACTTGGCTGTTCACACTTTGTTAGAGAACTGATATTTTAAATTAATGATAACCCAGGTTTACAAGCCTGTGTCCAATTTGATGTGGTAGTGATTGTCATTTTTTTGAGTTTTAAGATTCTTTCTCCTCTCTCCCTCCTACACATACAGTGAAGGGGAAAGGAAAAAGTGAAAAAAATTAGGGTTCTTGCTATATAGAGGAAAAAATATTTTGATATCTGGGAGAAAGTGAAATAAATGAAGAGGATTATTATTACCAAGAGAAAGAATATGAGAATGAGTGGTAGGTATTTATTGAATAACATAAAAGCAGTCTGGAAAGAACCCATTTATTATTGGAACATTTTAAAATTAGAATTCTAGGTACATAGGTAGATTTTCCATAACCTGAGTAGGCAAAGCATCTTTTTATAAATAGATTGAGAGATTTCTCCTTGGGAAGACTAGGAAGAAAGATTGTACTTCCCCTGTATAACTGGTTTGTTTTTAGCTCTCGGTCAAATTGAGTATTGATTTGTTTGCCAGCTTTGAGTTGATCACAAAAAAAGTTAGAGCCAATTGGGGCCAACCACTGGCCATCAGAATGCGTTTTTTTAAATACTAACCTTAGTTTTGCAATAGATTCTGTAATATATTACTGCAAATATAGAGGTATAAAATCACACAGATTTCTTGTCTTACGCTTCAAGGGAAAAAGTCTGAAATCAGTTTCACTGGGCTCAAATCAAGGTGTTGGCAAGGCTGAGTCTTTCTGGAGGCTCTAAGGGAGAATCTACTTCTTTATCTTTTCCAGCTTTTAGAGGCTACCCTCGTTCTTTGACTCTTTGCTCCAAATCACTCCCACCTCTACTTTCATTGTCACATTTTTTCTTTCTCTCTTGCCTCCCGCCTTCCTTGACAGGACCCTTGTGATTGCATTGGTGCCTTCTGGAAAATACAGAATAATGTTCCCTTCTCAAGATCCTTAATTTCATCACATCTGCAAAGAGTCTTTGCTATGTAAGGTAACATATTCACAGGTTCTAGAGATTAGGACATCTTTGTCCTATTTTTTCTATCTACTTGCCTTAGGTTATATTTTATATTGTTTAATTGGACAGGTAAATGTTAACCACTTTAAATTTTCATGGAGCAGGTTGGAGATATCAAAAGTCAATACAATTAAATATAATCCAGAAAATAATGGAGTTTTGGTGCAACTCTGGGTTGCAGGTTTTGCCATCTGACTTTAAAATTTAAAGTAATATTGCAGATTAGGTCTTGGCTCTTACTTGTTTCAGTTCGAAATACGGTGATCTTGATGATTCTTTGAGAATTTGGGAGTTTCGAGTCAGCCTGTTCTAGATTCAATGCAGGGTTTTAGCTGAGGAAGTTAGCCAAGTCCCTATATTCAGCTTTGAATGGGTCCCTGAGTTGGTCCTTGAATACCTAATTTTACTTCTCACTGATTTATAACTCAAGGACAACGTAGGTTTGCATTAGACATTACCTAAAACTCTTAGATTCTAATACTGAAGTTTACCAGAAATGGCTCCTTCTTTAAGAGAGTCATTAGATTACTAAAAAAGCCTTCATCTTTCTGTGACTCCCCTAACAACCCTTAAGCCATGAGAAATAAAGTTCATTCTTTAGGGCATTGTTTCTTAAACTGATATTCTACAAATACTTTTCCATAGTTTAAAAAAGAATGGATATATTTATTTATTTACTTATTTTTATCCTCACCCAAGAACATCCTTATTTATTTTAGAGAGAGAGGAAGGGAGGGAGAAGGAGAAGGAGAGAAACATCAATGTGAGAGGAAAACATTGATTGGTTGCCTCCCATATGTACCCAGACTGGAACCGAACCTGCAACCTAGGCATGTGCCCTGACTGGGAATCAAACCAGTGACCCTTCGGTTATGGGACAATGCTCCAGTCAACTGAGCAACACCGACCAGAGCTAAATGGCTTTCTTGAGATATAATTCACATGCTGTAAATTCCTCCACTTACATGCGTTGAATATTGTTTAGTTCTTTCACAGATTTGGACACCCATGACCATAACCTGATTTTAGAATATTTACATCACCCCAGAAAGAAACCCTTTACCCATGAGTAGTCAGCTTTCCATCTCCCTATCCCAGTCTTAGGCAAGCATTATCTCCTTTCTGTTTTTATAGATTTGTTTATTCCGGACATTTCATATCAGTGGTATAATGTAATATATCATCTTTTATGACTGGCTACCTTCATTTAGCATAATGTTTTTAGGGTTTATCCATGTTTAGAATGCATCAGTACTTCATTTCTTTTTATTTCTGAATAACATACCATTGTGTGGGTATACCGTATTAAATTTATTCATTTATCAGTTGATGAATATTTGCATTGTTTACAGTTTTTGTCTATTACAAGTAGTACAACGAACATTTGTGTACATTTTTTATATATTTGTATGTTTTGTGTTCTGTTAGTTATACATAGGAATGTAATTGCTAGGTGACGTAGTTATGTTTCACCTTTTGCAAATTGACAGTATTTTCCAAAGCAATTACATCAGCACATTACTATCAGCATTGCATAACAGTTCTGATTTCTCCACATCTTTACCAGTACTTGTCACTATCTAACTTTTTCTTTTGTGACTTGTGGGTATGAAGTGGTATCTTATTGTGTTTTTGGTTTTTGTGTCTCTGATGATTAATGATGTCTAGCACCTTTTTATGTGGTTATTGGCCATCTGTATATGTTTTTTAGAGAAATGTCTATTCATATCCTTTGTACTTTTAAAGTTGGGTTACTTACCTTTCTATTATTAAGCTGTTCTTTATTCTTGGTACAAGTCCTTTATCAGACATATGATTTGCAAATATTTTCTGTCACTCTGTAGGTTGTCTTTTCACTCTTTTGGTAGTATTCTTTGAAGCACAGAGGTTTTTAATTTTATGAAATTCAATTTATTTTTTCTCTTGATGCTTCTGCTTTAGATGTTATATTTAAGAAATCATCACCAAATCCAAAGTCATGAAAACTACCCTGGAATTTTATTCTGAGTTTTTTATAATTTTAGTTACACATTTAGATCTATGATCCATTTAGAATGAGATTTTTGTATGTGGTGTGAGGTAAGGGTTTAGCTTTGTTCTTTTCTGTGTTCCCAGCACCATTTGTTGAGGAGACTATTCTTTTTGTCATTGGATAATCTTCGCATCCTTGTTGAAAATCATCCTTGTTGCCTATACATGAATGGATTTATTTCTAGACTCTCAGTCTTTGATCTCTATGTTTGTCCATGTACTACTACCACACTGCCTTGATTACTGTTGTTATGTAGTACGTTTTGAAATCAGGGTGCATGAATCCTTCACTCTCTTCTAGTTTTTTAAGATTGTTTTATCTAACGTAGGAACCTTGAAATTTCATATGAATTTTAGAATCAGCTTTTCAGATTTTACAAAGAAGTCAGCTGGGATTCTGATAGGGATTGCATTGAATCTGTAGATCAATTTGTGGAGTATTGCCATCTTAATAATGTTACGTCTTCTGGCCCATTAAAATAGGGTATCTGCCTAATTATTTAGGTCTTATTTTAATTTCTTTCAACAATGTTTTATAGTTTTCAGAGTATAAAACTTGTACCTAATGTATTAAATTTATTCCTAAGTTTTTTCTTTTTGATATTATTATAAATGGAATTGTTTCTTTGATTTCATTTTTTGATTGTTCATTGACTTTTGTATATATATATATATATATATCTCTTGTATCCTATAACCTTGCTAACTTATTTATTGGTTCTAATAGTTTTTCTTTTGTGGATTCCTTAAAATTTTCTAAATATGAAATAATATTATCTACAAATAGAAATAGTATTATTTCTTCCTTTTCCATGTGGATACCATTTATTTATTTATTTAGCCTATTTTCCCTATATCGTAACTCCAGTACAATGTTGATTAAAAGTGTTGAGAGTGAATATCCTTATCTTGTACCCGATTTTAGGTCAAATCACCCAATCTTTCACCATTAAACATGTGTCACAGCTGTGTTTTGTTTTTCTTTTTGTTTTTTGATTTAATCTTTATTGTATTTTTTCCAATACCATTTAGTCTTCTTATTCCCCCTCCCCCCAGCAGTACGCACACTGTTGTCTATGTCTGTGAGTCCAGTTTTCTTTATGCTCAATCCCTCAATCCCTCAACCCCCCACACAACTGTCATCCTTCTCTCCATCTATGAGCATGTTCACATTTTCCTTGTTAGTTCGATTTGTTCATTAGATTCTACATATGAGTGAAATCACATGGTATTTGTCCTTCTCTGACTGGCTTATTTCACTTAGCATAATATTCTCCAGATTCATCCATGCTGTTGCAAAGGGTAAAGTTTTCTTCTTTTTTACTGCCGAGTAGTATTCCATTGTGTAAACCTCCCATAGTTGTTTTATCCACTCATCTGCTGATGGACACTTGGGCCGTTTCCATATCTTGGCGATTGTAAATAACGCTGCAATGAACGGAGGGGTGCTTACGTTCTTTCGAATTAGTGTTTTGGGTTCTTTCCGATATATTGCCAGAAGGGGGATCACTGGGTCAAAAGACAGATCCATTTTTCATTTTTTGAGGTATTACAGATGTCCTTTATCAAGTTCTTTCTATTTCTAGTTGGTTGAGTATTTTATCATGAAAGGGTGTTGGATTTCATCACATAGTTTTTCTGCATCTATTGAGATGATTATGAGATAATTGTTTTTTATTCTGTTGCTATAGCATATTAATTGTTTTTCAGTTGTTAAGCCTCTCTTGCATTTCTGGGATAAATCTGGTTATGGCGTATAATTTTTTTATTATGTTGCTGGATTTGGTTTGCTAGTATTTTGGAGATTTTTATGTCTGTATCCATATAACATAATGGTCTGCAGTTTTAGTATGATGTCTTTTTCTTGTTTTGATATTATGGTAATACTGGCCTTACAAAGTGAATTGGAAAGTATTCCCTCCTCTTACATTTTTTGAAAGAGTTTATGAAGAGTTAGTATTAATTACTTTTTAAATTTTTGGTAGACTTCAGTGGTAAAGTTATCTGGTCATGGCTTTTCTTTGTGGGTAGTTTTTAAATTACTTATTTTAGCTGTTCTTGATCAATTCAGTTTGTTTCTTCTTGAGGCAGTTTTGGTAATTTGTAACTTTCTAGGAATTATTTCATTTCATCTAAGTTACCTAATTTGCTAGTGTATTCCTTTTGAATCCTTTTTGATTTCCTTAAGGTTCACTGTAATGTCCCCTCCTTTATTTCTGGTTTTAGTCATTTGAGTCTTCTTTTTTTCTTGGTTAGTTCACTAAAACTTTGTTAATTTGTTAATATTTTTAAAGAACCAACTTTTTCTATTGTTTTTTAAATTCTTTATTTTATATAATTTGTTGTCTTATTTCTGCTCGCTTTAGGTTTACTTTGATCTATAATTAGTGTCTTAAGCTGGAAGATTAGGTGACTGTTATCTCTTTTTTTTAATATAGGCATTCACAGCTATAAAGTTCTCTATAAACTCTGTGTTAGCTGTATCCCGTGTTTTGGTATGTTATGTCTTTATTTTCATTCATATCCAAGCATTTTTTAATTTCCATCTTGATTCTTTGATCTGTTGGTTATTTAGTAGCACATTTTTAAATTTCCACATAGTTATGAATTTTCCCCCAGTTTTTCCCACTACTGACTTCTAATTTCATTCCTTTGTGGTCACCGAACATTCCTTATATTTTCTATCTATTTAAATATAGATATTCATTTATAGCCCTGGCCAGTGTGGCCCAGCGGTTGGAGCTAGTATAAACCTGAAGTTGATTCTGATAAGTTAAGTTGTGTATGGTAATCCCTAGAGCTACCACTGAAACAGAAAATACTTGAAAAGTACAGTGAAAATATCTTTAAAGAATTTAAGATGCTACATTAGAAAATATTCACTTAATGCAAAAGAACACAATAAAGGAGAAAGAGAAACAGAAAAGAGACATATAAAAAACAAAAAGTAAAATGACAGCTATAAATCCAATGGTTTTTGTCTTTCTCTGACTGGCTTATTTCACTTAGCACAATGTTCTAAGCAAAACCAAAGGGTTGCAGGTTCAATTCCCCATCAGAGCACTTGCCTGGGTTACAGGTTAATCCCTGGTCCCAGGTGGATCCCTGGTCTGGGTGTATAGAAAGGCAGCCAATCGATGCTTCTCTCTGGTAAGGATAAAAGAAAGAGAGAAAAAGAGAATGAAGAGGGGAGGGGAGGGGAGAAATCCATTTATATATACAGTATGGGGGCAAAAGTAGGTTTACAGTTATGAGCATGTGAAACAGAGTTTATTCTTGTATAATTATATATTAATTATTATATTATTTTCCATAAAAACAACCATAAACGTTTTTTCCCACCCTCTGTATATATCCATTTGCATATATATTCTTTTTAAAAATGGCCTAGGCCTGGCCTGGTGGCTCAGTTGGTTGGAGCATCATCCTCTACACAAAAGTTGTGGGTTTGATCCCCAGTTGGGGAGCATACTGTAGGCAACTAGTTGGTTTATAGTGTTGCCTTCTATTTACTTACTTATCTTCTGTGTAGTTGCTCTCTTGGTTATTGAAAGTGGGGTTTTGAAGTCTTCAGCTATTAGCATTAAAGTGTCTATTTCTCCTTTTATTTCTGTCAGTTTTTGCTTCATGTATTTGGTGCTTTGTTATTAGGTATACATATGTTTTAAATTGTTAATCTTCCTCATGGATTGACCCTTTTATCATTTATCAAAATGACACTGTTTATCTCAACATTTTTTGTTTTAAAATCTATTTTCTCTGATGCCAGTAGAGTAACACCAACTTTCTTGTTTTTGTATGTTTGCACGATATATCTTTTTCCATTTTTTTTTTTTACTTTCAAGCTATTTGTATCTTTGAATCTATAATGTCTCCTGTAGACAGCATTTAATGAGTTATATTTTTATTGTTATTTTTTAAGTACGATTTTCTTTATTTTTAAAAAGATTTTATTTTTTTATTTTTAGACAGAAAGGAAGGGAGGGAGAAAGAGAGGGAGAGAAACATCAATGTGTGGTTGCCTCTCACATGCCCCCTCCTGGGGACATGGTGTGCAACCCAGGCATGTACCCTGAGTGGCAATTGAACCAGTAACCCTTTGATTTGCAGGTCGGTACTCAGTCTGCTGAACCACACCAGCTAGGGCCAGATTATATTTTTAAATAGAATCTGATAATCTCCCTTTTGGTTGGATTGTTTATTTCACTCACATTCAGTGATATTATTGATATAATTGAATTTTTATCTGCTATTTTACTTTTTGTTTTTTATGTCTCTTTTCTGTTTCTGTGTTTCTTTTTTATTGTATTCTTTTGCATTAAGTGAATATTTTGTAATGTAGCATCTTAAGTTCTTTAAAGATGTTTTCACTGTACTTTTCAAGTATTTTTGTTTTAGTGATAGCTCTAGGGATTGCCATATAGATCTTACCAGAATCAACTTCAGGTTTATACTAGCTTAACTCTAGTGGTTTATAAAAACATATTTATCTATATGTTTAATCCTATATAGCTCTATTCCCTTCTCTCCCTATCCCATTTTGTAGCATTATTGTTATACATATTGCATCTTTTAATATTACAAACCTAACAATATGTTGTTATAGATAACACTTTATCATATGTAGTTATTTCCTTAGCCAAATACAGCTTTGTTCCCACATACCTCATTTGCACTGGTATTGGCAAATACCTCACACATAGCTTACATTTCTGTATGTATATACCCAACAATTCATTATATATTTGATACATAGCATTTTATACAGTTGATTTTTATGTTAGTTATGAGAAGAAGGAAAATGTACATTTATTATTACAAGATTACCTCTGTTGGTGTTCTTTGTTTTATTTGTGGATTTGACTTACCTTCTGTGTTTACTTGCTTTCAGCCTGAAGAACTTACTTTAGTATTTCTCATAAGGTGAGATCTTCTAAGGAACAAAGTCCTTCAGTTTTTGTTTATCTGGAAAGTCTTTGTTTTGTGTTTATTTTTGAAAGATTGCTTTGCTGGATATGAGATTTTTGGTTGACAGCAGTTTCCTCTGAGCACTTCGAATATGTTACCCCACTCTCTTTTGGCCTCTTGTTTTTGCTGAGACGTCACCTATTAATCTTGTTGGGTTTCTCTTGTAAATAATGAGTTGTTGTTCTCTTGCTACTTTCATGATTCTCTCCTTGTCCTTGATGTTGCAGTATTTTTTTAATGATGTATCTGTTCATGGATATCTTTTTAAAAAAAATCCTACTTGGAGTTTGTTGAACTTCCTGGATTTTTTCAATAAAATCAGGAAGGTTTAACCATTTAAAAATTTTTTTCTTTCTGCTCCTTTCCACCCTCTCCTTCTGCTTCTTCCATTATGAATTTGTTGGTACACTTAATGGTACCCTACATTTCTCTGAAGTTATATCTTCATTTTTCTCCTTTTTTCTGTTTGATTTTTTTTTTGCCATGATATCTATCTATCATCTGTCTGTCTGTTGGCTTATTCCTTCTTCTATCAGTTCATGTCTACTCTTGAGCCATTCCAGTGAGTTCCCCACATGCCCCATTTTATTGTATTTCTCAACTTCTGAATTACAGTTTGTTTCTTTTTAATAATATGTCTCTTTATTGATACAACATTGTCATCATTCCCTTCTTCATTTCTTTATCATCGTATACTTTAGTTCTGAGAACACGTTTATAATGGTTACTTTGAAATCTTTTTCTGAGAAATCTGATTGTTCTCACCAACAGTTTCTGTTGCCTGCTTTTATTCTGGTGTATGAGTCATACTGTCATGTTTGCATGCCTCATAATTTTCTTTGTTGGAAATGACATTTTAGAAAATTCAGTGCAGCAACTCGGACACTAGGTGTCCTTTCCCTCACCCTCCTCCTTCTGGGGCTTATTAATGTTATTTGCTCATTTATTTCTTTAGAATGGCTTGTCTGCTTCCCTTCTCACAGTTTTAAGCCTCTGATGTTGCTTTTCAGCAGCTTTGGTTATGTTCATGGTCACCCTTGAATGATAGTGATACTGGCAGGTTTCTCTTCAACTCTTTCTCTGGTCACACCCAGCTGTTAAGCTCTACTGCTTGCTGTGGTGAAGGCTTGCTGAGTTGAGAGGAGGGAGGTATAGAGTGGTGGTGGTTCATATACCACAGACAATCCTTTCTTACCAAATTTTTATGAGTAGATATTTTCATTTGCTCTCTGCCCTTGGGAGCATTCCCGGAAGCTTTAGATGATTGTTGTTTTAATAATTTTTATCAGTTTTGCTGGGAGCACATCAGCTGAACCATTCACTCTGTCATTCTGGAAGTCCCTTCTCTCTTCCGTAGGTTTTTAACTAGTGTGAAGTGAAAATGTGTTTAGGCTCCAAAAAGTTTTGGTAATGTTCTTTGATGTTTCCATAGTATCATTCACTTACTCTTTTATACCACTCTTTATATTTTAGTATCATTTCTTGTGTAATATATTTCTTCTCCTAAAGCAGGGGTTCTAAAACTTTTTTTAAAAAAGATTTTTATTTATTTTTAAAGAGAGAAGCAGGGAGGGAGAAAGAGAGGGAGAGAAACATCAATGTGCAAGGGAAACATCTATTGGCTTCCCCTTGCAGGTGCCTAGCCGGGGACCTGGCCTGCAACCCAGGCACGTGCCCTGACCTGGAAACGAACTGGCGACCTTTTGATTCGCAGGCTGGTGCTCAGTCCACTGAGCCACATCAACCAGGGCTAAAACTTTTTGACTAAGTTTTACAATAAAAGATATATTTTATATCCTATTTAGAACACACTTATATTGGGTTGTCCAAAAAGTTTGTTTAGTTTTTTTTCTGTAAGATGGCTCTAGTAAGTGCTTAGTTGTCTTTAATTTCATTAGAAACAATATTGTTATATTGTATTGTGACAGCTGTCATGTCAGCATGAAAAAAACTTCAAATTGGTGAATTTTTGTAGCCACTTTAATATTGAAGATTGAAAATACACAACATTTCCAGGATATTATGCTTAATTATTTCAAGGTAAAGGTAAAGTGCAAAAGTGAAATGCAAAAAAAGGATTTGTGCAGTGTGTGGAAAAGGTGCTGTGACTGATCGAATGTGTCAAAAGTGGTTTGCGAAGTTTTGTGCTGGAGATTTCTTACTGGATGATGCGCCATGGTCGGGTAGACCAGTTGAAGTTGATAGGGATCAAATCAGTACATTAATTGAGAACAATCAACATTATACCATGTGGGAGATAGCTGACATACTCAAAATATCCAAAGCCATAAAGTTATTGGTGAAAATGAAAAACGTCTTGTTTTTTATGGAAAAACCTAAATGGACTTTTTGTCCAGCCCAATATATTATTTTTTATAAAAGTTTCACTAAGCAGCACCTACTCTTTCTATGTGTAATATACTGGATTTTCCATTCGATATTACTTCATTAAAAAAAGAATACTTGTTTGCTACCATGTAATTGATTTCACAACTTGCAATTTGAAAAACACTCTCTGGACTAAGGCTCCTTGAGGCAAGGGACTGTGCTTGGGGTTGACATTTTATCACTAATCTCTGACACAGTGCCTGGCACACAGTAGGTGCTTAATGAATGTTTGTTGAATGACCATGTGATTGTTGGACTTTAATAGTCTTTAACAAGTTACAGTGCACATAACACACAGATGGAAACCTCACTTGAATTCTGAATCCTTTGATTGTGGAGTCTGTGTAATGTCTTTCATAATTAGTACTTGGGAATTGTTTCTTAGATGAATAAACTGCATTTCTCAACTTGGTAAATGAAGGGCAAAATCCAGGAAATACCATATAAAAATTTTGTACTTTCATAACGTCTTTCTTCCCAAATGCTTAAAGGAGGAAATCTGTACTATAAGGAAGGAGACACAGAAATAAAGAAGGAAACATAGACAAAGTAATTATATGTGGATTAGTTTTTTCTCAAAACTTAACTTTAATTTATCTAAGGTCACAATTATGCTTTTCAAGGTAGTAGGAAAACTTTCAAGATCTTTACCCACAGTCGGTAGGCAAAAGGATTCATACTTGTTCTTTAATTATTTTTTGAGACCGTACAGAAATGGGTGGGGTTAAAGCTTTTGAGAATTGCCAGACCAAAAATACAATTCTTGGGGTATGACAAGCAATGAACTGTAGCACTTTATTAAGATTTAGGCTAGGTACATACATACATAATCAAGTTGTATCTTGAGATTACCTTGCCCCTAAATGAGTGATCTGAAAGATGAAGCAGGGGAGGGTAAGAGAAATACCAGGCTCCCTGTGACAGGAAGAAGAGCATCTGTAAGATGTAAGAGGAAAGGGTTAGAAAAAAGTTGGCCCATGGAATTAATGCCAAAAGCCATATGGTAGTTAGAATATCTTGCAGTCTAAGTTGAGTTGAATACTTCTTCAAGAACAAACAAACCCAGCAACAAAAAAACTTCATACATGTAAAAGGAGATTCCCCCTATGAAATTCTTAGTTGACATTGGAAATGAATATTATCTTGGGGGTAGCGTTAGGGGGAGACCCAATAAAAGCTTTGTATTTAATTTCCTGGTGGTTGAGGCATTCACATACTAGACTTGGAGGCAGATAATACCTCATAGTACAACCAACAGGAATTGTCTTCTGTGTCTGGAGAAACCAAGCACCTGGCTGTCTAAATTTATGAAATTGTAACTCAGGGAACTGATTGACTTTATTATATAGGGTGTGAGGGCTGCAGCTGCTGCCAGGTGTAACAGATCCATTCTTGCCGTTCTCACTCTACTCCTGCTGTTTCTGATCCTTTTGCACAGAGTATCCGGAGTAGGTTTTAGTTTTGTTAGGCCAAGGTTGCTTTTGTCACCATGACCTTTTTTATTTTAAATAGACTTTTTTAAAGAGTAGTTTTAGCTTCACAGCAAAATTGAGTGGAAAGTATCCAATTCCCATATGTCCCCTTCCCTTATACATGTACAACCTCTCCCTATCAACACCCTGTACAAGAGTTGTACATTTGTTGTAATTGATGAATCGACATTGATACATCATAATCATCCAGAGTTCATCATTTACCCCCTTGATGTGGTGCATTTTATGGGTTTAGAGAAAGTGTAATGACATGTATCCACCATAATAGTATCATACATATCATACAGTTGTTTCACTGCCCTAACAACTTCTGTGCTCTGTCTGTTCATCCTCCCCCAGTTTTTGTTTTTATTTTAAAAAATTACTTGACATACCTATTCTATGCCTGTGCTGAACTGTTGAACTGTACTTTGACCATGATATATTATAGTTCAGAGAAATTCTACTTAGGTAAGGACTGGTGATACCTTTTGTCTGTTCCTTTTCTCCCTTTCTCCAAATGCTGGCAAGTCAGTGACCGTATTGTATAAGAAATAAGAGATACTCTTATTTCCTGAGATTTCCTTGGTGGTCTGCTAATTGAAGATACTTCTGGACAAGAGATAAAATCTGATAATAAGTAGTAAGGTTTTGCTCTAGACACACAGTGATGGAAGAAAATTTAAAAATTTAAAAATTCCTGCTCTCTGTTTGCAGGTAATGGTTATATATTCCACAGATCTCATATACATAATTTTCCTGGATATCCTTTACTGAAAGGCTGTACCTTAATGCACATGCTCATCATTTCCTCTTTGCTGCACCCCTTCTGAGGAATCTGCCCAGAATTTAATAGTACCTGTTGACCACCAATCTTTGTAGGAAGAACAGATGACCCAGTAGAAATCATTGTGGAGACTCCATTGTCTGGATTGAGCCAATTAGATGCTCTTTCCTAAGAATGGTAACCTTGAGATACTGAGTTCATTAGATGATAATGAATTCCTGGGCTGAAAGATCATGTTGTGTTGTGACCAGGTTCTTAACTATACCATTAAAACCATGTGCAAGCCAAGGAGAATGAAAACAACAGAGGAAGCTAGTCTAGAGAGAGAAGCTATAGCATGTAGCAGACATATGGAGACCCATGAGAGATGGTGGCAGGAACTTCTAGTCACAGTTTTTATTTAGTACAGCTAAACCGTGTTTTCTTTTCTTGGGTATTCATGTGGTTTTTTGTTATAGCCTTTTCATAGCAACCCCTCCGTGCCCCTTCCTTTGATTTGAGCTGGTTGTATGAGCTTTTGGTCAACAGTTGAGATACAGTACCAGTAGAATCTAGTATAATGGAGTCTCACAGAAGTAAGTCTTGAAGACTCTTAGGCTGCCAGACACAAAAGGATAGAAAACCAAGGTTTGATTATCGGTGCAGAATAATTGTAAATTGGGGTAGCTTTTAGTCAGTCAATGGTTTCTGCACCTGTAGGCATTCATTAACTCATTAACAACCCTTCTTATATAGCCTCAGGTAGAATACTGAGCTAGTTGCTAGGATACCTGGATTCTGTTCCTGTAGGGATTCTAACCACGCGGATGGACTAAGGAAGGTACTTCATTCCTCTGCACCCTCCTCCCTACTCTGTGAAGTGAAAGTGTTGGGCTGGATCATTGATTTCCAACCTATACCTCCTGCACTCCTTGAAAGTAATATTAACAGGTTCTAGGGATTAAGATATGGTGGGGAGCACCATTTAGACTAGTATTGATGGAATGGCATGTTTGAACCATTTTAAAAATCTTTTTCTTCCATATGACATTCTTGACAAAGGCATTAATGATGAGGGTCAAAGAAATCAAGCTACTTACCACATATTTGTTATAGATGAAATAAATATACCTATTTTTCACTTAATGGCTTTAATTTATTCCTGTATATGCTGTCACTAAGTGAAACATTAGTAAAGAAAAAAATTATTTCTATTTATTTTAATGGGAAAATTTATGATCTTTTTTATCCCAACCCAAGATACCCAGCCATTTTCCACATATAGAAAAATTTATTCTTGAGTAATGAACAGATTTTTATGTAAGTCATAAACAATAACTTGAAAATTAGTAATTACAGTTTGTACATAAAATATAATAAAAGTTGCTTTGTTGCCTCAATAAAGGGAAAGCTTGATGGTATGTGGGCATGGAGGAGGGAAGGCGTCTTTCTTGGGAAGATGGTGGAGCGCATGCATTCAATAGTAGAAGTGCTTAATGACCATTTTTTCCCCCTTTGGGCTTTGTAAAAGATGAATCTTTGTGACCCCTCCCCCCAGAAATCAAGATGTCAGTTTCCTTCCCTTCTTATAGCCTGAAATTTCTCTATCTTCCTGAAGGCTTCTGTATTAGTTTCCTGAGGCTGCTGTAACAAATTATTGCAAACTTAGTGGTTTAAAACAACAGAAGTTTATTCTCTTAGACTAGAGTTCTAGAACCAAAAGTCCACAACCTGGCAAGGCTAAGTCCCCTCTGGGGGACTCTAGAACAAACACTGGTCCTTTCCTCCTTCAGCTTCTGATGGTTGCCAGCATGGCATTCCTGGGCTTGTGGCCACATCACCTGTGGCCTGGTTTTATATTGTCTCCGCTGTGTGTCTGTCTCCAAACTCCTGTTCCCTCTCTCATAAGGATACATAGGATTGCACTTATGACCTGCTCTAATAATCCAGGATAAGTATCTTCTCAGTATCCTTAACTTGATCACATCTTTTGCCATATAAAGTGAATATGAATTTACTCTTAAGGTAATAATCACAAGTTCTGAGGATTAGGACATGGCATATATTTGGTTGGGGGGGGGGCACCATTTAGCCTAACAGATGAGATGGGATGTTTGAACTATTTTAAGTTTTGTTTGTTTCATATGATGTTCTTGACAAGATACTGCTCTGTTGAGTAAATTAGTGAGTCTGTTCTTTATCTGAAACCATAATATTGAAATATTATGTGATTTACTTAGTGTGCTGTGTGGTGAAAATGGCCATTTAATGAGGGGGAAAAATGAGTCATTGTCCAAAAAGTGATACATCTTTTTAAAAGCCCTTATGGCAAGAAGTCATCACCTGAACTCTGTGTTTGCCTTCCACATTTCATCCTAAGGCTGGCTTCCAGCAGCAACTACAGCATTTGTTTGTTTCTTCACATCTGGTGAGGAGAGTCTTTTTCTAGTAGCTCCTGTAGAGCGACAAAGTGGTGTAGCATGGGTGAAGGAGTAACATTTAGGGCCAGATAATTTTTGGTTGTGGGGTACAGTCCTGTGCTCTACAGGATGTTCAGCAGCCCTTAGCCTCTACCCACTGGATGCTAGGAGCACAGTCACAGCATTGTGACAACCAAAAATGTCAAACAGTGTCAAAGGGCCTTGGAGGATCAGGATTGCCCCTCATTGAAAACCACTGTTTTAATACAATTAATGCCTGTTTTTGCCTCATCAAGGTCTGCTGGCTTGGAAATTTTGCTATTGGTAAGAAAGAGGTGTCCACTTCACCTGAAATTCTAAAGAGGACCAAAATTGGGTCAAATTTAGCAGACTTACTAAATTTTTGCTAGACTCCTGTTAGCATATTCTAACATTACAGTCTTTTATATTGGACAACTAAAACCCAATTTATTATGCTTTTAAAAAGATTCTGTGGCACTCTTAATCCCAGGTTGGGTTTTTTCTGCTTTAGTTGATTAGTCAGTTGCTCTTTATGTTAGAATTTGTCTCTGTATAACTCATTCTTTTTCTTTTTTTTTCCTGGCTCTTTTTATATAGTATATTTTATTAGTTTGTACTAATACATTCTCATATTACAAAGGCAATTTAGTACAAGAATCTTTCTTTTGATATTTGAATTATCTGAAATAATATAGAACTGTGTATCAAAAACAGTCCTCATCTGGATAACAAAAAAAAGACAAGCTAAACAACAAAAAAATTTCCATTCTTACAGGTGGAAATTGAAGTGGACCTAATCTGGTTTTCTTTTTAAAAGCCTCCAAAGACAAAAGCAGCTGAGAACTTAATTAAAATGAATAAAAAATTTGTTTACTAAATTGCTGGTCTCCAACATCATTTTCTGTTTTCTAATGTTTTGATGCAGGCATTTCTTTGTTTCTTCTCTTACTCTTTTTACTGGTCCAGGTGCACCATTTTCGTCCCATTCATCATCACTATCAAATTTAGTTTTCTTGCCCTGAAACTGTACTCTTCCTTTAGCAGACCCAGTCTGGGCAGCTTTATTTCCCTTTCCTTTCCCTTTAAATCTGCGACCTTTTGACTCCCATTTGTTTAGGGATTCTTGTTGCTCTTCTGTGATTTTTTTCAATGCTTCTTTTTCCACATCTCCATCTAGTACTTCCCATGTCACTACTTTGTTCCTTAGTTGTAGGTTACCATTATTTGCATCTTTGGCTTTATCCAGTGCTTCCTGAGTTTTTTCTTTAAATAGAATTATTCCCTCTTTTGCTCCTCTGACAAAGGTTGTCCTTTTATTTCACCATGATTTGAGAAAAGGATGTGCAGATCTTCTCCACAGGTCTGATCATCTAGGTTCCCCGAAAATTTCAGCAAACAGCCAATCTTTTCTTCTAGAGATTTGATTTCAGCATTTTCTGCTAGCTTTTGTTTTTCTTCTTGCTCTTATTTAGCTCGTAATTTAGCTTCCACTTTATTTTGCTCTTTCTCCTCATCTTCTTTTTTGTTTTTTGCAAAGTAATCTTCCTTGAAAAGTATTTGCTGATCTGTGTCTTTGTACTTTTGTCCAGGGGTCTCCACAAACTTTTTAGCAAACTCAATGCTAACTTCATTCTTTTTCAACAAGTCTGTCTCCAGAGGTTTTCACATTCAGTGAGACTCACCCTTTCTGTGACACTGCCCTAGACCCCCTTGCCCGAGGGCATTAACAAACACTGTGTTCTATAGACTGCACATTTTGCTCGAGGTTTATGCATTAGAGAACTGTGATTGGAATTTTTCTAAAGTATCGTTTTTCTTTTCCTGTGAAGTAATTGAAATAGAACACTGACACATTTATTTTTTTGAAGTTTTTATGATTTCCAAGTTAACAAATTTGTATTTTTACAGGCATCAGATGACTGATATTTTAGGGATACATGTTATTTCTTCCCTTACTGTGCTGTATAGAGGATCTCTTCTCTGTTTTCCTGCGAGTGCTCTTTCTATAATGGAAACCCTGACTCGTACTGGATGATAGGGTGTGCAATGTGATTGGGAGTAAATACAAACTGCTGCTTTTTCATCATGACAAAGGCATAGTAAAGGTTATACATTACAATGGCTCATAAATAGAGTGCCCCCACCAGACCAATAAAATATAACAAACTAAATGACATACAGGCTAGAATTTATGTGAATTGTTTGAGTGAGTGTGTCAGGGTTTTTGTAATTGGCAATCCCTAGAAGCTTCATAAAAGTCAGGAAGGGGGCTGCAGAAGGAACCCTACTTCTGTCATGGCTTTAGTTGTATTCTGTGTGTATACAGCATAGCAGAAATAGCCAGCTCTACAGTGATGTTACTTATAATATCCCATAAATTGTCTTTGCCCATGTTATTTTTTTTATTTTGCTAGTAGTTCATTTGGCTTCCAACTTTGCTGGTCTAGAACCTCTCTGTTTATTTTAAACTCCTTAGGGGTAAGAGGACTGTTGCATTCATCTTGAAATGTGTTTGCAAAAGCACTATTCCCCAATCTTAATACAGTGCATTGTAGGGCTTAAAATTTGGCCTTTGACATATTCTTCCCAGACCCATGAGAACTATTATAGCTTCTCCGCTTGAGTTTTTCTCTGCCCCTTGAAAAATAGGGAGGGGAAGAGCTCTAGGTATAGCAGTATTCACTAGGATAGGTGAAGCTGCATTGGAAGGAAAGAAGATGTTAGCAGTAGCAAGACTTGTCTTATTGTGGCTATTTATTAAAGCAAAAATAGGGGAAGCAAGGGAGGATACCGTTTCATTCTCAGGAGGTCTTGGCAAAGGCCCTAGTTTTAAAAGAGAAAGAAACAGTCAGTTAGGTTGAAATGATTGGAAGTCTGTTCCCTCCCAGTCATTTTTTCTGAAGCCAAGGTTATCAATTGGGTAGGGGTGAGCATATAAACATTTTTCAATAAATGGAATGAAATGTCCCTTGGAAGTATTACAGTAGGTGGTGCTCTTGTGCCATAACATAACTGTTTTTAGAAAAATTTTGAAACTGGTGGCTAATTCTAGGGCCTGTTTCCCTATTGATCTCCTTCAATGACTGGAAGGTACACACTTTGAATATATCATCTGGGTGGTTTTGGTGAGAGATATTTCAGTCTGGAACTGGTGAATTCTGGTCTTTACCTTTTCTAGCTTTCCTAAGTTCTACTTTCCAAGGGAAGCTAAATGAGAGGTGTACTAAACTTTTCTTTTTAATTGTAGCTTTAGCTTTTATCTGAACAATTATTTGTGCTGTGTGTTACCAGAGACCATTTTTCCCCCATTGCAAATGGTCTGTGATCCTCCAAATCAAGTTTCTTTCCAGATAACTCAGGCTATTAGTCTTGTTTCTTTATGTTTTCTTTTCCTTTAGCTTCAGAGAAGATGCAGTAGAATGAAATAACATGTGGTAGAGAAATTGTAAGTGATGAAGGAATATAGATGAAAAACTTTAAGTTCGAATAGCAGCTAGTAAAAACTGTAGCTGACAGTGAACACTGTTGGCATCAGCCCCTTTCCTCACTTTTTTTACTATGTAATGAGTTTCTCTGTCTGAAGATGGTGAACAAAGGCATCCAGTAAAGTTCACATTTGGTGCTGCTGGTAGAAGCCTGGTGGAAAAGGAGAAATTTAAAGCCAGACCTGAGCATCTGTTCCAGGGAGGACAAATCTCTTGTGACCAGAAGTTGCTGGAAACATTTAGGGGTCTGATTTTTCAGGAAGTTTCTTGGGGTTGTCTCTATTGTGAAATATAGTTACTTTACCTCGTACCCACCAACGATTAAGGAAAAGGCAAAATGCTTATGGGGCTCTGAGTCAGCCTGGGTGTGATGATCCGAGCTGCTGATTCCCTGTTGTCTCTGCAGGCTGCCAGGGCTCAGCGAAGTCGCGGGTCCGGCCGCTGTGCTAGCAGCCAGCCTCTTCTAGAGCTTTGTGACCCAGCAGATCCAGTGTGTGTTCAAAGTGCTCTCTGGTAGCTTTTGAAATTTTTTTCCTAATTAATATTTTTAGTTTGTGTGGATTTCAGAAATTGATTTAATTATCTCCTTACTTGTTTACTTATGTTATCTTAATATTTAGGATGTACTTTTAATCTGAAAACTCATGTATTTCTTAAACATTCTTAGCTTCTCACTTTAAATATTCTTAGCTTTATCTCTTTAAATACTACTGCTTCTTTCCCATTCTGTTCAGTTTGTTTTGCTCTGATGCATTCTAGATGTTTGTGGATCTGTCCTTCATGTTTCTTAACTACTCTTTCATATTTTTCTTTTTATTCTGAGTTGCAATCTGTGTGACTTTCTAAGTGTTAGTTACAAATTTACCGATTCTTGTTTCAGTTCTGTACAGCCTAATAAAGTACCTGGTGTACTGAATTTTTAATGTTAATGACAGTCTTTATTTACATAATTTCCAATTGATTCTTTTTTAAACATCTCTTCTTGTTTTAATTTTGCCTTTTTGTTTTATAATTTCTAACTCTTAAAATTATCTGAATATACTTATTTTGTTGGACTGTTTTATAATACTAATCTCATCTCAAGTAATGAGGTCTAATGGCTGATATTGTTATTTGCCTGTATTGGCATTAGATTCCTTTATATACTTGAAAACTTTGGTTTTGAATAAGATTTTTTAAAAAAATTCATGTATTCATGAATTTTCCATCACTCTTTCTCCTTCTCTGCTCATTTTTCCCTGTTTAGCAATTTTATAGTTGTCTCTCTGGCTTATATGGAACCCTAGTCCAGAATTGCAGTGGTGGCTTAGTTACTCTGGCAATCCGGCTGCTTCATTGAGTTTCTGATTCCTGGATGGTCTGTGTCCTACTCTGCTCCAGAGACCGCAGCTCTGTTTGAAACCAAAAGCTGCCAGCCTTCTTTCAGGAATGGGGGAACCCTCTTCCAATGATCACATTTGGCCCTGCCTTCAAACAGTGACACTAGGACTCACTCTGTCCTTTGTGGGTTATGTTTAGCCTCAAAACCTTGTAGGACTCATACTTCCAGGTTTGGTGCCTATTTTTGGATCCTGACCTTGGGAGGCTCAAGGCTTTAACTTCGGGGGCTCACCTCTTTATGTTTCTTCCCCATATCTATTGCGCGGAAATGTTTATATTTTTTTGAGCTTGCCTTCATCCTTTTAGCTTCCTTACGTTTCCTCTCTTGGTGCTGTGTGTTTGGAATACAGAGAAGCCATCAAAGAGTGAATTTACTGTGCCATCTTAACTGGAAGTCATGTGGGTTGAGGGTTTAAAGGAAATAAAGTGAGATATTTGGTTTTACATAGTACTAAAAGCTAACCACAAAAATGCTTTTCTGTGTTAGTTCAGTGACCCTGAACGTACAGTTATTTAAACTCCTTCTGAAGCTGGCAGCCCCAAAAGATGAGTGGGATTAAGCAGGTGGGATTTATTAGGATGCCATGGTTCTCTACAAGGATTTTTAGCTTTTATTTTTCATTTGGTGGTAATTTTAAAAATTCAGTTGTTTCCAAACACCTAAGTTTTAACTAAATAGTACCTTAAGATGTCAGTGCCTGCAGTTGTGTTTGTATTGGAGCCAAGTAGCACTACTTTTAAATATTGAAAAATGAATCAAGGTGAAAATGTAAATAATGTGCTTGAGCTGAATAAGAGATTGCTGTTTTGCAGTAGTTCAAAAAAAGCATTGGGCAAATTTAGTCATCCTCAGCATATGGTAGGACCAGAAAACTCAAGAGAAACTGCCAGTAGCAGCCAGTACCAAGTCCACCTGATTAGCTCAGGTGAGGCTCAGTAACCAATATCATTGATCACATTGAATTCGTTTTGTCAGTTGAAAATTTATTCATTTTGTAGATTTGCTAGTGGTGTACTTTTAAAAATATCTATAATTTTAAAAGTATAATATATGTTTTGCTAGTTTTATGTGTGTTAGTATTTAATAGAATAATGATTTTAGATAACTCTAAGAGTTCTCAAGAGTCTTTTTCTTCAAGTTTGAGAAACATGAATCAAAGATAATGCTTCCTATGAAGTGTAGTATCATTCTGTGTTTGATTTTGATGTTTTTGCCTGGTTCACTCCTGCTCATACTTTATGATTTTGCTTAGCTAAGGCATTATTTCTGTCTAGTAGTGCCTGACACCTTCATGCTGGTTGGGGTGCCCCTTCTTGATGCTCCCTGCAGCACCCATGTTTCCTTCTCTCCCACCCCTTCCCACAAGGGATTATATTTTATATGTTTACAGACCCCGATTTCCTCAGTAGCTTCAAGTTGTGTTAGAGCAAGGACTGCCGCCACCTATTTATTTGCATGTTTTTCAGTTTCTGTCATAAAGTAAGTTCACAAAAAATGTGTGGGATTTTTGTTTGTTTTTGTTTATTTAGAAATAAATTACAAGTGGAACAAACCAATGGTGGAAGAGGCAGAAATAGTTTGGAGCCAAGTCACTAGTGACAGAAGGAATAAGATTTCTAAGATTTTAATATCTAATGTGCCCCTCTGCCCATTTTTCTGACTGGTCTCACCAAAAGTTCACAGTCTTACTATCACATAAGTGAATTGAGGACAAGAATGCAAGGAAAACAAATAACCACTATTTTCTTTTTAGGTAACCACTATTTTTAACAGAATGTATGCTGGAAGATTGGTGGTATTTCTGGAGTCCTAGTGATAGCTCTTTGGTGCTCTGAGGGAGGACAAGGTCAGGGGTTTCTAGCTTATAGCCTGAAAGCCGCTCTATCATGACGAGATGAGATTTGGAAGCCAGGTCTAGCCAGCAGTTTTTCTTCCCACATGGCTGGGGACACGGGTGGAAGAAAGGAGCTCAGTAAATCCCCAGACAGATTAAATTTCCTTAATTCTTTGCAAAGCCATCTGAAGAATGTGTGTACTCTGCACCTGGGTTGCAGTTGCCTCCACCAGTTCCTTAGACCCAGATTTTGTTTATGATTGAGGTTTGTTTGAAATTATCTGCAAATTTCAGGTCTGTGTTTTTGATTAGAGTATCTCAGAGACAAAACACTGCTGACTCAACAGAGAAAAAGCCAGCTCCTCCTAGTGGAAATTTTCTTAAAACCTCATTGTTTTATGGGAAAAAATAACATTTATTTCTTCAATAAGCACTTTACGGGAATAAGAATATTCATTGTGACTTTTTAAAAAATCCATACATAGGGACAGATTGACCAATGTTATTTAAAATAATAAAGCAAAGAAACATTACTTTAAAGTAAATTAAAAATACTGGGATCAGGCTTTCAGTAAGGAAGAGGAAGAATGTTGTCAAACTTAAGCACAGTTGAACGTAAACTTCTTAATTTTATATTTGATTATATTTCTAGAGGTTTTTAATATTTTCTGACAAGGCATTGTGCCCCAGTTGATGACATTAATTGAAGGCCAGGTATTTGATTTGTCTTTTTTGCCTTCTTCCATAAACAGTGTGTTTTGTAGCGTTCCGTTTATAAATCTCTGGTGCTTATTTCATGGGAGAAGTGACTTCAGTTGACTCATGCTCTGGGGAAATGGAAAAAACAGTGCTCTTTAAATCAGGTTTTCACTTTGAGCAGGTTATGGTCTATATTCGGTATGTATAGACTTACCTCTCATACCTCTGGCTTATAGATGGGACAGACCAAAGGAAAGCAATTTTGAACTCTCTTAGCTCCCCTGACAAGTACTACACACAACGGTTTTTGATGCTGTGAGGTTCATAATGACTTTCGTTTGAATCGTTGACAATCCAGGAGCTAAATGGGATTCTATCAACACAAATCAGTCAGAAATTTATCTCTTTTATTTACTTATTCATATATTTATTCAAGAAATATTTATTGAATTCCTACTATGTGCCAGGTATTGTGCACAGAGTGCTCTTCAGAGTTGTGTTCAGCAAACTAGGTTTTAAGCTGTGCCAGCTTGGACACGTTCGACTGCAAGTGACAGAAACCAATGAAAGGTGGCCTAAGCCCAAAGGGAAATTCCAAGGTTGGCTACTTCATTGCCTCAGCTATGCTAGTTGAGAGGACCGAGGTCCATCTTTCTGCTTTGCTACTTGCAGCATATTCATCTGCCCTTTTAGACTTACCTTCTCCTGGGTGCCAAGCTAACTACTGCTGTTCTAAGTGTCACATGAAGACTATAGTGTCTGATATGGAAAAACATGTATTTATTTAAGATTGAGAAAGACTTTCTCAGAAACCTTCCAGCCAAAGCTCGGTTCTCATTATCCAAGTTGCATAATACCACCCTTACCAATTGTTGGTAGGAGGGCAAATGGAAATACCATGGCTGGTCTACAACAACCATTCTCAAAATGTGGCTCGGCATCCCTTGGGTCTTCCTAAGACCTTTTCAGGAGATCCACAAGAGCAAAACTATTTTCATAATGATCCTAAAGATATTTGCATTTTCCACCCTCCTTCTCTCACTAGTATGCAATGGCATTATCAAGAGGTTACATGATGTATGATGTCATAGATCTGGCAGCTAATGAAATATGTATATGTGTGTATGTGTGTGTATTTTTTTTTTTTTACAGATCCTACCTCAGGTTTATCTGTACAAATAGCACAGGAGGACACCAGCCCCATGCAGACAGAAACCTAGAAGTCACATTAGTCCTTTTCTCATTACATTGGCAGAAAGAGACCTCTACTCTGGAGCCTTCATGGGACCTTTGACACCTTTGGGAGCTGAAGCCAGAGCTAAGTTGCCTGAGCATTGGTTTGAGCCTTGGTCTTGGACTTTGGCTAGCAGAGCCTGAGACCTTTGGCGATGCAAGCACAAGCACATTTCCCAAGCTTGGGGTGAGCAATGTAGGCAAGTCTATTGCGCTTGTAGCTGCTACCCTTTGGGATCTTGGGCTTTAGGAGGGTCTTGATAGCCTCGGCACGTGCACTTTTGGCATTGGCCTTGCCTTCATCATCTTTAGGCCCTCTTGTCCTTCTTGGTAAAGTGTATGTTCCTCGGGAACTTGGGACCTACCTCCGTAAGAGAGTTCTGTCTTTGTGATCGAGGTTTCTTGATGTCATTTATGTGCCATTTTGGGGACTGCTTGTGCATGGTATGGTTCTCGGACTAGGCTGTGTCTGCCTGAAGCTTGTGGCTCCCTAAGTGCCTGGAATTAGAAGAATGTCTATGTGTGTTTTGGGGCTTTAAATTTTTCTCAGTTTTAATTTCTAATGTGGTAAATATTAATAAATGTAACACACATAAACAGAAGGTCTCAGTAATGTCCTCAGTAATGTTTAAGAGTATAAAGGGTTCCTGAGAACAAAACATTTGAGATCCACTGATGTGCATTAATCAAGATTCACCCGTGGCATTGGGGAAGATCCCAGACCTCTCCCAAGACTTGTGGCCTTGAGATTCCTGGACAGAACTTTTTCTGTTGACAAAGGAACAGCAGAGTGGTTAGGGCTGTCAGGTGGGCAACCGGCAGTGTGTGCAAGACTCTTCTGGGGAGGGGGCCTTGGTCGGGGGCACAGCAGGGACTCAGGGTGTGCTCCAGGCCCTGTCTCTAGTCTTAGCGGAGTCACATCAGGTCTGTCCTTTACTTTTAAAATTGTGGTAAAATGCACATACTATAAAACTACAGTTTTAGCCATTTTAAGTGTACAGTTTAGTGGCATTTTTGTACATTCACATTATCTTGCAACTGTCACCACCATCCACCTCCAGAACTTTTTCATCTTCCTTAGCTAAAACACTGTGCCTGTTAAATACTAACTCCCTACCTCCTCTACTTCCCTAGCCCCTGGTAACCACCATTCTTTCTTCTGCCTTCCTGAGTTTGACTGCTCTGGGTTTCTTCTGTTGGAATCATATGATATTTGTTCTTCTGTGAGTGGCTTTTTTCTCTTAGTGTACTGTTTTCAAGACTTATCCATGTATGTATCAATTTCCTTCCTTTTTAAGGCTAAATAATATGCCATTGTATGTAAATATTCATCTTGTTTATCCATTCATCAGTCGAACATTTAGGTTGTTTTGACCTTTTGGCTATTGTGAATAATGCTGCTGTGAATATGGGTATACATTTATCTGTTTGAGCCCCTACTTTCAATTCTTTTGGATATATACATGGAAGTGGAATTGAGAGATCACGTGGTAATTGAATGTTCAGTTAATTTTTTAGAAACCACCATACTATTTTCCAAGGGGGCTACAATAATTTGCATTCCTACCAGCAATGCACAGAGGTTCTGGTTTTTCCAAATCCTTACCAGTGCTTCCTTTTTTTCTATGGTTTTTGCTAATAGCCATTCTAATGGATACAAAGTAGTATCTCATTGTGGTTTTGATTTGAGTTTCCTTATTGATTAGTGATGTGGAACATCTTTTTATGTGTTTATTAGCCATTTGTGTGTTCTTGGAGAGATGTTCATTTAAATCCTTTGCTCATTTTTTAAAACTTGCATTATTTGTTGTTATTGAGTTTTAGAGGTTTTTTATATATTCTGGATATTAATCTCTTATCAGATACATGATTTGCACAGGTCTGTCTGTTTTGTATGTTGAACTTTTACACAGGTTTAATTTTATGAAAAAAATTTTTTTAAAGTTTTGAAGTTCTGTGTCACTGTTGCCATTGTCACTTTTGTCATCCTAGATATTTACCTATTTACCCACTCTACTGGTTTAGAAGGTACAGATGGTAGGAACTTGGTGATTACTTCAGTGCTCATAATTAATTTATAACAACTACTTTAGAATTTCTTGCAATATTTAAAATGTGAGATATGCCTGGATGTGCTAATTTGCATACATGGCTTTATAGCTTACCTCCTATTTGCCACCAAAGAAAACAGTGATGATTAAATGATTTTTGAAATATCTTTACATCTGTGCCAATTGTAGCCTTTGACAGGACTTTAAAGGTACTAGACTCCTCATCATATCAGCTGAGCAAGTATTTTTTATAGACTTTTCAGAAAATCTTAAGAAAGTTGTATTCTAAGTTGTCTCTAGATGGGACAGCCATTTGAGATATGGAAGTGTCTTTCAATAGTAATGCTAACGGAGTACCAGAAAAATTGCAGGTTAAGTTATAGAATGGATTTTTTCCATCCTAAAACTTAGTACATTAGGAGAGGGAAATAATGTCACATAAGGCTAAATGAAAAGCTGGAATTGGTCTCTGACATTACTGGTTACCTGTCCCAGCACTGTGGTAGAATGGACATCCTGCACAGCCCTGCCTGTGCCTGTGGCATCTACTCTTTGAAGCTGGGGCTGCTTAAATGCTCAGGTGTTAACATGGAACTTTATATAATACATCTTCATTTCTAGAGGAAGGGAAATGGTTTTGCATGTTTTTTAATGAATTAGGATACTTTGCCCCAGCCTGTCACCCAATCATTCTTTCCCTCGTTGTCATCTTTCTCTAGACACTGCTCAAGTGTTTTAATGCTTTTATTTCCTTTTTACACTCTAATGAATTGTGCTTGGTGAACTCCATATTTCTTGTGGTGAACATTTTCATGAATCTTTTGATTATATCCTTTTCTAAAGAACAGAAATCACCAAAAAATAGGGAACCGTATAGCCTTGAAATATACCTTTCTCTCCTGCTGTACTTTGAATCTGAGTCATGTTATCTTGGCAGTTCACACTATTTACCCTCATGGGCAGTGGTTGGATTATGGTACAGCTTTGTACTATGGTGATTTGAGTTCATAAAGTAGTACTTGGCAAGCAACAGACAGTTTGAGCAATATGTAAATGAGGGGGAAGAAGAGCAAATGCAGTAATCCTAAATTGACACCATTTTGAATCAGTCCCCTTTCAATATGCCTGATGTTTGCTGGTCCCCATAGCCAGTTTCCCTTGCCACATCATCCTCACCCCTCCTACTTCCTGCTTTCCTCTAATCAGCAGGAAAGAGACGTGAATAAGCACAAGGGAATCTTTCATGGGACAGTCATTTCCATCTGAGTGTTTAGGTCTCTCTCCTCATAGGACTTTTCTTTAGTCCCCTCTACACAGGAATTTCTGAAGGTCATTTTATTTTCTCCTGGAAATATATATTGGGACTAACAACTTCTGTTTTTTAGTCCGTGTATGTGGAAAAGGTGAAATCATGGTTTTGGTTCCTCAGGACTGAGCAATGTGCTAAAAGAGAAATATTGAAGAAATGGAAAATAGGGATTTCTTTCTAACTTTCCATGCCATTTGCTTTTGCTACATTAGTATATATACAGTGTGTATGCAAAATACTTAAAACCTGAGCTTTAAGGCCATGTGCCATATACATTTCTTTTATGTTTTTAAATAAAAGACGCTAAACAATATTTCTCCAGTTTATATGAAGTAAATATAGGCATAAACATCCATGTTAAGGCATACTCACAAAGCAGAATCATAAGAGTGAAGGATTTACATTTAGAACAATATCAAGGGTTTTGGTATCATGACTGGGATAAAAAAACAAATAGTGCATTTGTGAAAAATGTTGAAATCACCATGAATCTGAAGGATTATCCTCATTTTATAAGGCATGCATTCTTTTCTTTTTGTTTTTTTTGGAGCTGCATGGACACTGCCTCATTTTGTCTGCTCGAGCACACACCATCACACCATCATTGTCTTGCCAGTTATCCGCCTGAGTGTTGAATTGGATGTCTCTCTCTCCTTGTGACAGTAACCCTCTCTGGGCAAAGCAGTAGCCGTATAGCTAAGGGATGGTGGAGGCACGGGGCAGGAGGGAAGAAGATGGCCAATTTACTCCTCCTCAGAGCCAGGACTGGGAAAATAGAGCCATTATTTGAGGCCAGAAAGGAAGAAGAGGGCTCTATCTCTGACCCATTCTGGTGGCTTTAATATTCTCAGAGAACTCAGTTAAAATGTAGAAAATACTTACAGACTATCTCAACAATTTAAAACCTTTGACCATATTCATCAAGTACTATGTCTTAATTAGCATTTATAAACTATAACACTTTTTCTTCTTTCCTTACTTTGGGGTGATATCTATGTGATAAGTGTGTATCTGGACATTAAATGGTTTGGGGTTTTTTCTGGTGACTGTGGAAAATAATATCTAGAAAAGCACATAAATATAATTTATACTTCAATAAATTATTAAAATATTAATACAGATATTATTGATATCAAGATCAAGGAATAGAATATGCCATCCTCTTGACAGCCATTCACACATACCCTTTAATAGCACTTCTTTTCCTCTAATGGCAACAGGTATCCTGACTTTTTTAAGGGTAATCACTGCAGTTTAGTTTTACCTGTCTTTGGAACTTTATGTAAATGAATCATATCTTAAAGGTTGGTTTCTTTTTCTCAACATTGTGATTGTCAATTCAGCTTTCTGCCTATAGTGGTACTTCCTAACTTTCTTTATTCATTCCACTCCTGATTGGCATGTGGGCTGTTTTCAGTTTGGGTCTCATTAATAATGCTACTATGAACATTCTGCTAGTACATATAAACATTTAATAAGCTTGCCATGTTCCTTGAGAGAAATTTTGCAAATTGTGTACTTTTGTGTGATTCTATGATTTGCTGTGTTAAAATTTGCCACAATGATTGAAGTTGATTCTTCTCCTTGTGGTTACATCAATTTGTGTTATATTTTGAGCTTTATATTTTATTTTACATTTTCATCTTATTAGGTACATACAAATTTAGAATTGTTACATCTTGGTAAATAGAACATGTTATCATTATGAAGTATTCCCTTTACCTCTACTAATGCTTTTTACCCCAAAATGTATTTGATTCCTTTGGTTAGGTTTGCATGGTATTTAATTTTTTTACTATTTTTCTTTTAGTTTCTCTGTATTTCTGTATCTTTATATTTTATATGTGTCTTTTGTAATAGCATATGGTTATTTTGAAGTTCAAAACTGATAATCTTTGTTTTTTACTTGGAAAATTTAATCAATATACCTATTGTATAGTTACTGATATGTTTGAGTCTAAATCTACATCTTACCATGTGCATTCTATTTATCCTGTCTTTTCTTTATTTCTTTATCTCGATATTGACCTTTTGGCATTTTTTAAAAATATTTTTTCCTCTGTTATTTTGGAAATTATATACTGCCTTTTAATATTCTATTCATGGATATCCTAGAAATTATAATATGCTTTCTTGAATTATTAAAGTCTAATGTTAACTCTTTTATCATACTTTTCTGGAAAATGCAGCAACCTTAGAACTTTTAACTCTCATTCTCTTGACATATATGATAGTGTTTATATATTTAAATATTACTAAAAACTCCAGTGATATTATTATTTTATATCATAATATTAAGATATTCCCATATACTTACCATTTTTATTGTTTTTCATTTCTTCCTACATCTCTATACTTCCATCTGGGATCATTTTCATCTAAGAACCTCTTTTAAGCAGAATTTACTGGTGGCAAATTCTTTCTGATTTAGTGTGTCAGAAAGGCTTTATTTCAACTTTATTCTTAGGCAGTATTTTAGCTGGGTGTAGTATTCTAGGTTGGCCTTTATATTTTTTTCCTTTCCTGGCCTTAAAGGTATGTTTTCTGGCCTTCTCACTGTGTCTGTGTCTCTTATTCATTCCTCTGTATTTTTTCATTGTTTTACTTTCCATGTTCTATTCTGGATCATTTTTCCTGATATATCTTCCAAATTCACTAATTCTGTTTTCAGCTGGGTCTGATCAGCTGTGAAACACATCTGTTGAATTCCTAATTTCAGCTACTTTGTTTCTCAGTTCTAGAATTTCTACTGCATTCTTATTTACCCACAGGGTCATTTTTTATAGTTTTCAGTTTCTTGATGAAAATTTGGCTTTTATCTTCACAGGAGACCCTCTTATTTACTTTATAATTTTGTCTAGTTTTTAAATATTTATTAATTTTTTCATTATTTTTATTGTTGACATTATTGCAGATGTCCCCATTTTCCACCCTTCATATAGCCCTCATCCCCCTGACCTCTGGCCGTCACCACACTGTTGTCTGGGTCTATGCGTCATGCATACATGTTCTTTAGCTACTCCTTTTACCTTCTTCCATCCAGTTCCCCCTCCCTCTTCCCCATGGACAGCTGTCAGCCTGTTTTATGTGTCCAGACCTCTGTTTCTGTTTGGTTCATCAGTTTATTTTGTTTATTAAATTCCACATATAGGTGAGATCATATGATATTTGTCTTTCTCTGACTGGCTTATTTCACTTAGCATAATAATCTCCAGGTCCACCCATGCTGTCACAGAGGATTTAAGTTCCTTCTTGTTTATGGCTACGTATTATTCCATTGTGTAAATGTACCACAGCGTTTTTTATCCACTCATCTACTGATGGGCACCTGGGTTGTTTCCAGATCTTGGCTATTAAATATAGCATTGCTATGAACAAAGGGGTGCATATATACTTTTGAACTGGTGTTTTGGGATTTTTAGGCTGTATTCGCAGAAGTGGGATCACTGGGTCAAAAGGCAGTTCCATTTTTAATTTTTTGAGGCAACTCCATATGTTTTTGACAGTGGCTGCACTACTCTGCATTCCCACCAACAGTGCACTAGGGTTTCCCTTTCTCCGCATCCACACTAACACTTGTTGTTTGTTGATTTATTGATGGTGTCCATTCTGGCAGGTGTGAGGCAATATGTCATTGTGGTTTTAATTTACATCTCTGATGATTAGCGACATTGAGCATTTTTTCATGTGTCTGTTGGATAATTTGTACGTCTTCCTGGGAGATGTGTTTATTCAGGTGCATTGTCCATTTTTTAATTGGATTGTTTGTCTTCCCGCTGTTGAGTTGTATATGTTCTTTATTTTGGAAATTAACTGCTTATCAGATGTGTCATTGGCGAATATGTCCTGCCATGCATTGGATATCCTTTTGTTTTTACTGATGGTTTCTTTTGCCATGCAGAAGCTTTTTAGTTTGATGTGGTCCCGTTTTGTTTTTTTTTTCTTTTACATCCCTTGACCTAGAAGACATACTGGCAAAAATATTACTATGAGAGATATCCAAGATTTTACTGCCAAGATTTTAAGATTTTTATGGTTTTGTGACTTAGATTTAAGTCTTTTATTCATTTTGAGTTTATTCTTGTGTATGGTGTAAGTTGGTGGTCTAGTTTCTTTCTTTTCCTTTTCTTCTCTTCTCTTTTCCTTTCCTTTCCTTTCCTTTCTTTTTCCTTTTCCTTTTCTGTTTCCTTTTCCTTTTCCTTTTTTTCTTTTTTTCTTTTTTTCTTTTGGCATGTACCTGTCCAATTTTCCCACACTGTTTATTGAAGAGACTGTCTTTACTCCATTGTATGCTATGGCCGCGTTTGTCAAATATTAATTGACCATATAGGTGTGTGTATATTTTTGGGCTCTACTCTGTTCCGTAGATCTACATGCCTATTCTTATGCCAGTACCAGGCTGGTTTGAGTACACTGGACTTGTAATACAGTGTTATATCAGGTATTGTGATCTCTCGAACTTTGTTCTTCCTTTTCAGGATTGCTGAGGCTATTCAGGGTCTTTTTTGGTTCCATATACATTTTTGAAATATTTATTCTAGATCTGTGAAATATGCCATTGGTATTTTACTAGGAATTGTGTTGACTCTATAGATTACTTTGGGTAGCATGGACATTTTAATGATATTACTTCTTTCAGTTCATGAACACAGTATATTCTTCCACTTATTTGTATCTTCCTAATTTTCTTTCCTTGATGTCCTATACAGTACAAGTTTCCAGTACAGGCTTTTTACCTCCTTCATTAAATTTATTTCTAGGTACCTTATTTTTTTGTTGTTGTTGCAATAGTAAATATGATTGTTTTCTTAGTTTCTTTTTGTGATAGTTCATTATTGATGTATAGAAATGCCACTGATTTCTGAATGTTAATTTTGCGTCCTGTTACTTTGCTAAATTCATTTATTAGCTCTAGTAGATTTTTGGTGAAGTCTTTAGGGTTTGCTATGTACAGTATCACGTCATCTGCATATAATCACAGTTTTACTTCTTCCTTTCCTATTTGGAAGCTGTGGCTAGGACTTCTAGTACTATCTTAAATAAGAGTGGTGAAAACTGACATCCCTGTCTTGTTCCTGATCTTAAGGGAAGTGTTTTTAGTTTTTTGCCCATTAAGTATGATGTTGGCTGTGGGTTTGTCATATAGGGCCTTTATTATGTTGAGGTATGTTCCCTCTTGTCCCACTTTGCTAGAGTTTTATTAAATACTTTTTCTACATCTCTTGATATGACTGTGTGGTTTTTATCCTTCCTTTTGTTTATGTGGTATGTCACATTTATTGATTTGTGAGTGTTGTACCAACCTTGCATCCCTGGAGTATATCTGACTTAATCATGGTGTATGGTCTTTTTAATGTATTGCTGAATCTGGTTTGGTAATACTCTGTTGAGGATTTTAGCATCTGTGTTCATCCAAAATACTGTCCTATAATTTTTTCTTTGTTGTGCCTTTTATCCAGTTTGGAATTAGCATAATGCTGGCCTTATAAAATAAGATTGGGAGTTTTCCCTCCTTTTGAATTTTTTGGAAGAGTTTAAGAAGGATAGGTATTAGCTCTTCTTTGAATGTTTGGTAAAATTTACATATGAAGCCATCTGGTCCAGGGCTTTTATTTGTTGGGAGTGTTTTGATTACTCCTTCCATTCACTAGTTGCAGCCTGTCTATTCAGATTCTCTGATTCTTCTTGATTCAGTTTTGGAAGATCATATGTTTCTAGGAATTTATCCATTTCATCCAGATTGTTCAGTTTGTTTGCATATAGTCATTCATAACGTTTTACAATCCTATGTATTTCTTTGGTACCTATTGTTACTTCTCCTGTTCATTGCTGACTTTATTATTTTGTTTCCTCTCTTTTTCATGGTAAATATCTGTTTAAATGTTTGTCAGTCTTGTTTATCTTGTCAAAGAACCAGCTCTTGATTTTATTGATCTTTGTATTATTTTTTTAGACTCTATTTCATTTATTTCTACTATCATCTTTATTATTTTCTTCATTACTCACTTTGGCCTTTGCTTTTTGTTGTTCTTTCCAGTTTCTTTAAGTGTAAAGTTAGATTGTATATTTGAGATTTATCTTGTTTCCTGAGGTAGGCTTGTAATGCTATGAATTTCCCTTAGTCCCATAGATGTTGGGTTGTTGTGTTCTCATTTTTATTTCTTTCAAGGTAACTTTTAAGTTCTTCCTTGATATCATTGTTAACCCATTCATTGTTAGTAACATGCTGTTTAGCCTGCATGACTTTGTGTGTTTTTCCTATAGTTGATTCTAGTTTCATACCATTATGGTCAGAGAAAATGCTTGATGTTATTTCAGTCTTCCTAAATTTACTGAGTCTTGATTTGTGTCCTAACATATGGTCTGTCCTAGAAAATGTTCCATGTGCTCTTGAAAATGATGTATATTCTTCTGCTTTGGGGTGAAATGCTCTGATGATGGTGATTGAATCAATCTTATCTAGTGTTTCATTTAAGGCCACTGTTTCCTTGTCCAGTTTCTGTCTGGAAGACCTACCCATTCATGTCAATGGGATGTTAAAATCCCCAACTATGACTGTATTACTGTCAGTCTCTTTCTTTAGGTCCCATCAAAATTTGCTTTACATATTTACATATTTAGGTGCTCCTATGTTTGATGCATTAATATTTACCACAGTTATATACTGTTGTTGGATTGCTCCTTTTATCATTATGTAGTGTCCTTCTTTGTCTCTTACTATGGCCTTTGTTTTAAAGTCTGTTTTGTCAGATATAAGTATTGCTATCTCAGCTTTTATTTCTTTTCCACTTGCACGAAATATCTTTTTCCATCCCTTTAATTTTAGTCTCTGTGTATCTTTTGTTCTGAGGTGGGTCTGTTGTGTACAGCATATACATAGGTCTTGTTTTATTATCTCTTCAGCTACCCTGTGTTTTTGATTGGAGCTTTTAAGCCATTTACATTTAAAGTGATTATTGATAGGTACATATTTATTGCATTTTATTTTCTTAACTCTGTTCCTTTGTTGGTTTTTTTCTTCTTCTAATTTTTAAAGCAGGTCCTTTAACATTCTTGTAAAACTGGATTAGTGATAACTAACTCCTTTTGCTTTTTCCTGCCTGGGAAGTCTTTATTTCTCCTTCAGTTTTAAATGCTAGCCATGCTGGGTAAACTAGGCTTGGTTGTAAGTCCTTGCTTTTCATCACTGAATATTTCATGCCAGTATTTTCTAGCCTGAAATGTTTCTGTTGAGAGATCAGCTGACAGTCTTATGGGAGCTCCCTTGTAGGTAATTATCTGCTTTTCTGTTGCTGATTTTAAGAGTCTCTTTTTGTCTTTAACCTTTGCCATTTTAATCATGATGTGTCTTACTGTAGGCCTTTTTGGATTCATCTTATTTGAAATGTTGTATTTTCTGGACTTGTATGTCTTTTTCCTTCACCAGGTTAGGGAAGTTTTCAGTCATTGTTTATTCAAACAGATTCTTGATCCCTTATTCTCTCTCTCTTTCTTTTGGTACCTCTTTGATGAGGATGTTGTTACACTTGTTGTTATCCCAAAATTTTCTTAAATTATCCTCATTCTTTTTTATTATTTTTTCTTTTTCTTGCTCTGAATGGGTGTTTTTTTTCTACCTTGTCTTCCTGATCACTGATTCAGTCCTCTGCTTTATCCAGCCTAGTTTTTATTCCTTCCAGTGTATTCTTGATGTGTGATGTGGTATTCTTCATTTCTGACTGGTTATTTTCAGTTGTTTCTCTGTCCTTTTTCATGCTGTTGTAGTTCTCACTAAGTTCCTTGAGCATCTTTATAACCTCTACTTTGAACTCTATATCCGATAGATTGCCTCCCTCCATTTCATTTAGTTCTTTTTCTGGAGATTCCTCCTGTTCTTTCATTTGGTGTCTCTTTCTTTGTCTTCCCATTCTAGCCGTCCCTTTGTGTTTGTTTCTACGTATTAGATATATCTGCTATGACTCCCAGTCCTTGCGGGGTGGTCTTATGTAGTAGGTGTCCTGTGGGACCCAGTGGTGCACTGTTCTTGATCTCCTGAGCCCAGTGCTCTAGGAATATCCCTTGTATGGTTTATGTGGGCCCTCCTGTTGTAATTGAGTCTTGATTGCAGTTGGCCTGTTCATGTGTGGGATCTCTCCTCTGGCTGGTTGACTCTGAAGCTTAAACCCTACCACAATGTGTGAGCTACTGTGCGGGTGCTGCTGCAATCTCCCTTTGGATATGCCATTTGTGAAGTTTGTTAGATAGTGCTCCAATGTTGTTTGAAGCTGGCTACTTGGTGTGTTGCTCCTGTCCCTTTTGGGAGGGTCTCCAGTGCTGGCCAGTGTTAGATGCCCATTGTTCTTGTCCCTCTGCAACCTGCTTGAAGCTATAAGTGATCCATAGTTCTTGGCTGCCTCTGGGGCCTGGCTGCACACAGGAAGGACCATGCTGTGCTCCAAGGACAGTTTTTACCAGCACTAGGCTCTGGAGTGGACTAGCAGATGTCCCAAGGAACCCCGGGATCTACCTCTGCCTATCTTTGCCTGTCGACTGCCTGCCAGGCTCAGTCACTGAAAGACCCTCTGGCAGAATCGGGAGGGTGGGGCTAGTGGATCTTCTGTGAGGGTGATGTGTCATTCTGACTTCAGGGAAGGTGCTGAGTGTGGCCCACTGCCTGAGAGCCACAAGATTAAGTCTGTCCTGAATTTTGCCTTCACCTCACCATGGTGGAGCCCCTATTAATCAGGCAGGTGGGGCCTCTGGAGCCCAGATTTTGGGTCTGCAGGAAGGCAGGATTTTGTTCCTATTGGATCTCCTGTGAGGGGGGAGCACCAGTCAGATTCACGGGAAGTGGGGGGAGAAATGGCCCCACCCCAAAGCCAGTCACTGACACTCCCTGAGTCCTCCCAAAGTTCTACACCTGGCATATGCCATTGACTCCTCAGCCTGGCTTAACATCCACCAGGTGGAATGGGATGGATTCCAGAGGGTGGGGTAATTGCTTTCTTCTAGGCTGATGCCACTTGGAGGGGATTGCTCTGCCCAGGTAAGATGGTACTGTAGTACCTGAGACTGACTCAGTGCTGGGATCCTGGCAGTTCTCTCCCCCATCCTCTCCCCAGAGCCACAAACCTCAGACTCTCCGTAGGCAACTTCAGGCTGCACTGCCCTCCCTCTGCCAGAGCCCAAGGGTGAGTGGCTGCTAATGGAATTTTGCATGTTGGCCCTCTAATATTGTGTCTTTGTCTCTAGTAGAGCCCACCTCTCCTTGGCAAATGGAAACCCAGCTGGTTTTCACAGACATATACTATGTGGGTGCCTCTTTCTGGCTCTGGTGCTCTGGGCTGGGGAGCCAGGCTTAGGGTTAAGGCCCTGTGCTTCTCAGGGGGAACCATCCATAGCTAAGATATCCCTCTGGTACCTCAGCCCCGTCCCGTGGGAGTGGGGCTAGCCTCTTTAGCATCTCCGTACTTTCTACCAGTCTTGATGTGGCTCCTTCTGCAAATCTTTGGTTGTAAGACCCCTCTTCAGCTAGTCTTTAGTTGGTTTTTCAGGGTGATTGTTCCCCAGTTTAGTTGGATTTCCAGTTTGGTCCTGGAAGGATGTAAGTGTAGCTTCTGCCTGTTGTGCTGCCATCTTGAAAAGTCTGTATTTTGAACTGTCTGGATTATGGCCTTTTTTTTGTTCTTTGTTTTCTTTTTGGGGAGGGGGCGCTTTTGTTCCTGTGCTCTTTTCTTCCTTTGTGCTTGATTCTCTTTCATAAGGTAATTTTTATTGTATTTGAAAAATTACTCTTAGAAATAATTAGAAAACTATGATGATGTTATCTTCCTCCAGAGAGGATTTTCTTTACATCTCCCGGCACCTGGCAGCATTGGGAACCTGAGACCACCTTAATTCATTTTTAGTTTCACACTTAATGCGTAGTCTTTATCTGGGCTGGTTCACTTCTTTGTCACCCATAGTCTCAGGGTACACCCAAATGGATCCCAACCCTAAGTGTGGGGTGGTTTACCGGAACTCAACCTTTGTAGGCTGGCTTTCTATTTTGACTCTTGAGGAAGGTTTTAAAAGAGTTGCTTTGCCTTCTAACTACCTCCTTAGCATCAGAAATGCCTGCCTAGGCCTGTGCTACCGTATGTTCCAATATCTCTCTCTAATAATTCTACATTATTTTTCTGATTCTCTGATGATTTTTGAATTATATTTTTATATTTCATGTAGCTATGTAATAACCTACAGCAGGAAGGTTGATATTTATTATTTTAAGTAGAATTGATACTGGATGCAGTTTTAACTATGTTCACATTAAATATCTCCTGTACCATACTTTCGATTACCTATTCTGGTTAATCAGGAGAACTTATTGTAGACTTTCACTCCCAGCTATTTTACAGTGGCTTAGAAGAGCCAGGTAAAACGACTTTTGAAGATATTGACATATTGCAAAGGTACTCAGGATTCAAAGGGTTAAAATCCTGGAGCGAAGGGAAGCACTTCATTACTTACTGAGCAGATTCTGCTACAGCTTCTCGCCCTCAGGGCACTTGCCATTTCTCGAGAAGCTGGGAAAGACCTAGTACTGGAAGAGGTCCTGTGCTGAACAGTTTCATGGGGCAGTTTCACAGGGTTGGAGAGACATTCATTGGAGTTCCAAAAGAAACAGTTGTTAGTCTTACTACCTTAAAATGTAAAACTTCTGTATATCAAGAAATGTGAAAGTAGGAGAACGGATAAAATTAGAAAACCAGTATTTTTCTACTCCTAATGGATCTAAAATGATCACCAATAGATTCTAGAACCATTAGCGAAAAGGTTGATGGTGAACTAGATGAAAGCTGGATTACATTGATAGTATCTGAAACCACTGATCAGTTTGAACATCATGGTACATGAAAGGATTAGATTGACAGTACCCAAAACCACTGGTCATTTTCAACATTGATGGTACATGAAACAGTCAAACATTATGTGCCTTCAGATTTGATTCAAAGAGTACAACACCACAAATGAAGTATTCTTGCAAAAGAATTCACCCTGAATCTAATGAAACCTATAGATCTAGCTATCAGTTTGTAAGCAGTATAGAGTATAGCAAAACATGTTAACGCCAAAGGAATACAGTCAGCCAAATTCCTAAGCGTGAGAGATTCTGTAGGTCAAATGTTCTGGTTTTTCCAGGGAATAAATGATAAGAAAAGGGTTAAAAAGATAGAAAGGAGTCATTATTACAGATTAAAGAAGATGCTTTTACACTTTTTGTTACAGATTAAAGGAAAAGTGTGAATTTTGACCATATGCAATATGTGGCTCTTATTTGGATCTAAATGTAAAAAATGAAAATATAAAGGGAAATTTTAAAGAAATTTGAACATAGACGGGCTATTAGATGATATTGTTGGCTTCATTGGATACGAAAGATATATTGTAATTAAGTTTTAAAAAATCTTTATAAAAAGATTCTCTGTATTTTGGATAAAGTGGTATGTCTGTGATTTGCTCTAAATGTGGAAAATTTTAATAATTATTTGAACTGGTTAATGGATACATAGTGGTTTATTTGGCTGTTTTCTCTAGTTTTTGGTATATGTACAAATACTAATCAAACAGGGCCAAAAGGGATCATAAACAAAATTACACTTGTACCGCATAGTCTCTTTTAAGTGAGAGTATTATAAGCTACTCTCCTTATCGGGTAAATGTTTGCTGTTTATGAATAGTGTCATACAATAAGGCATAAACTTTCATTTTATTTTTATAGCGCATCTCCTGGCTGTTAGTTTTACCTGTTAGATTCGTGCTGTTCCCCATTTCTAAGGAGGCACACCATAGTCTCACTAAAACTATGGAAAGGAAGGAGTGTAGCTCTTGAGAGCAAGAATGGGTGCATATATATATTAAAAGAATAGGAAAAAGGTGCTAGGTGGGCCAAAACTACCGATATCCACCACTTTTCACTTGTTAATACTCAGAACATTCAAACCTACTATTTTCTACTCACAGATTTTTAAAAACACTTCCAACTAATATAATTTAGTTCTCTCTTCCTTAAGAGAGAGTGATAATCCAAAGTAATTCCTGTTTAATACACTTAGCTTCAGGTCCAGTAGTTCTGGGTAATGTTAGTTCCTCTTCCCATATCTGTTTTATTCTGTGAATTACAGACTTTAGAAAATTTGTCTGCTAATAATGTACTCCCTATGCAGTTGTAGGAGAGAGAAAAATGAAAGAAGGGAATTAAAAAAATTATATGACATAGCAAGCAAGACATAAACAGGTAGTGTCCAAAAACCTCACTCATGCATTTTGACCAAGCAGGCATAATTTGCACATGGTGATAGAGTGCTGCTGGGCACACGTGGCTTTGTGGCTTAGAAGATAATGCAGTTAGTGAGGCCTGTCATAGGCTTTTCCCAGAATACAGATCTTTCTCACGTGCTTTAATCAGTATTGGATCTGCTGGGTCAAAAGAGCTCAGTAGAAGAGTGCTTCAACATGGACCAGTTGTGCAGTAAGTAGTGCTCTGGGCCCTACCGGTATTTTCTCATTGCGAGACAAGTGTCCCATGCAGTATATGTTGCCTTCAGAATCCCAAAGGTATTAGCCAAGCACTTTGCCTCTTCACAACTGTAAAGTACACAGTTATCATTTAATTGATTTTTTGTGTATTTATTATTTTTGACTTAGTAATTAGTATCCATGGCATTACATTGAAGAGGTACAAAATAGTATCCATTAAAACCAAAGGTTTTTTCCTACACTTATGCAGCTACTGAGGTCTCCACAGTGGAGGCAGCCACTAGTACTAGTTTCCTGTGTATCCTTATTTAAAGAGCATATCCTGATGTGGCACTTACTGTTGGATCACAAGAAAGTGTCTGAAGTGGCAGGCCCTGTATATTCATGGGATTTTTATCCCACCATGTGCAATTAAGCAAGGCACCTGTATCTTCCTACTCTCTCGGTTCTATTAATCTGATATCTTCAGTATGGTTCGGTTCTAATAGTCTGATATCTTCAATATGGTCTACCATTTGTAATGTGCTGTGTCCTGAGTTGACATCCCTGAGGCAGGTGAAAGTAAACTGGTTTCTCATGTTCTCAGTTTATCTCAATGTAGAAACACATTTACCAGCTTGTAGACATAGCTCTTCCAAACCCCCTAAGGGAATGCTGACTGGAGGGCTCCTGGCCAGAAAGAATATGTATTGCTTTGGAAATGGAGTGTAATTCCCTCCTTACCTCCTCTTGGGAGCAGCCTCTTTTCCTCTGTGATTGCTTCTTGACTTTTTCCCTCTGCACGTATACACTAAGGTACTGTAGTTTAGAGTCACATGCAAGACACGTGCCCCCTTTGCCTGGGACCCCTTAAAACAAATCTCAGACACAGGGAGTTGCGGTCCTGCTTCGCTGATCTGCTGCCATCAGTGTTCCCTGTGATGTGAGTAAACATAAAGGCTATGTCTGCTCCATCCGGTCCTCCTTGTGGTTTTTTTCGGCTTACCAAAAAAAGCAGTCCAGATCCCCCGGATTGACCTCCTGAGCTACATGGATTCATAACTGCATTTTAGGTGCCAAGGGTGATATTAATTTGTTCCAGTTAGGCCCCACATCTGAAAGTACAGTTTAAGTTGGAGTCACCATTTGATTATGTTTATGATAGTCTAATATCATTGAGGGGCCCTTCGGCCCCTCATTTGGGGAGGTGGTGGTCTCTGTAAATCACCAGATGTGTGGCATTTTTTTCTTTTCTTTTTCTTTTTCCTTTTCCTTTTCCCTTTTTTTTTTTTTTTTTTGCTATAGTCCAGTGACTTTCGCTTGGTCATTCCTACTAGAGGAGTATAATGATCCAGGGGCTCTGATTGCAGGGATACCTCATTAACTTGTTTTACCTTCTTGTTCCATTGGCTTCTGGTTTCCAGTCCCCTAATATGAATAGGAGTTCCATTTCCATATTCCCTGACTTGGGCCAGTAACCAGCTCTAAATTCCCTTTCTTTCCTAAAGGTCTGTTGACTATAGCCTAGTATCTGGTATCAGCTTGTATCAGGTACTGTGTTAGTTTCATGCTATATCAGTTATATGTGTTCTCTGATTGAATATCAGAGAAATCAGCCCTGGCTGGCATGGCTCAATGGATTGCGTGTGGACCTGTGAACCAAAGGGCCACAGGTTCGATTTCCAGTCAGGGCACATGCCTGGGTTGCGGGCCAGGACCCCTGTAAGGGGCATGTGAGAGGCAAACACATTTATGTTTCTCTTCCTCTCTTTCTCCCTCCCCCTCTCTCTAAAAATAAATAACTGAAATCTTAAAAAAAAGGAAAATCAGAGAAATCAGCATTGGTTAATTTAAGGGGATTAAAAGGGGTAAAAACAGAATTTACTGGAAGGCCTCAGGATAGTTAATAAAATTAAAGAGAGAGCTGAATCCATGTTAAAGCACATAACACAGGGTAGTTCCAGGGATCTAGACAAGGAGTCTTTGAATGACTTAGTTTCCACCCTTATGTCAGTTACTCAAGATTCAAATTCACCGCAGAGCCTGGTTTTCCAAACTTGAATCATCATCCCACCCCTTGGCTGATGGCACAAGGTCCCTTTATTAACAGACCCACTAAAGACTTGGGGTATAGAGGAGAGATACTTTCCTAAGTGAAAATAAGGTGCTATAACCAAAATAGGGAAGAGGAATAGGGAAGGGAAGAGGAATGCCCAACAACAGGTGTCTATTCCAGGGTATTCCAGTCAAGTCAGTGTTTCTCACTGGGGAAGACCATTTTTCTTTGTGAGCTGCTGACCCAGTGCATTGCAGTACATTCAACATCCTTGGCTACTGGTCACTAAATGCTGGCAGCACTCCCACCGCCAATCATCACAACCAAGGCACCACTGTTTCCTGACCACTACTGTCTCCTCACCAACTCCTCCCCTGCTCCACTTATCTTCCCCAGATAAGCTGTGGAATAGAACATCAGGACCACTGCACTGCATGATCCCTAAAGTTTCTTTCATTTAAAATAATTGGATGCATTTCCATTACTAAGCAAAAGGTTTTCATAATTTGTTATAATAAAATAATGTTTCTTTTCTATCAAAAAGTTATTCAGTTTATTCCAGTTATAAAATAAGTGATGGAGATATAATATACAGCATAGTGGCTATAGTTAATAATACTGTATTGCATATTTGAACGTTGTTCAGAGAGTAGATCTTAAAAGTTTTCATCACAAGAAGAAAATTTGTAACTGTCGTGATGGACATTAACTAGAGTTATTGTGGCGATCATCTCATGATAAATACAAATACTGAATCATGTTGTACACCTGAAACTAACATGTCAATTATATCTTAATTTAAAAAAATTAAAAAAAGTTATTTAATTCACTATCTCTAAATATCTAAACGAATTTACACCTATAGCCATGTGAAATATATGAGAAATTCATCAGTTTGTTTCTTCAGTTTAGCTCTTTATTTAAGGGCATTAGCATTGGAACCAGACTCTCTGCACTGAAGTCCTACAGTCGTAGTCCTGCCATTTACGAGCAGTTCCTTCCTTTGGGCTTTTACATAATCTTACTTTGGGCAATTACATAATCTCTCAGTGCTTCTGTAAAATGATGATAATTGTACCTATTTCATAGGGTTGTTCTGAAGATTAAATTAGCTAGATGCATCAAGTGTTTTAATATATTCCCAAGAGCATAGTATGTGTATGTAAAATCTATTATATTTCTAAAATGGGATATTAATAGTTAAGTTTAAAATAGATAACATAAAAATACCTTAATTTTTTGGGAGGTGGGAGCTACCTTTTAAAAATTAAAATGCTTTATCTGGAAAAGTATTCTGTTATGGCATTTAGCTCAGAACCATACTTCGAAAAGTATCAGTGAATTACTCATTCCTTCACTTAATACTTACTGAATGCTTTGCCAGGCATGTGGTGATTCTAGGAAGAGGGAATTTACATACTGATTCCCTGGAGGAAGTAGTAACTAAGTGAATAATAACTGCCAGGGTAATTATGGTTGTAATAGCTGTGGAGGAGTCAGCAAAAAGGTCTGGAAGCAGGGAATGTCATGTTGGTGGCACAGATGAGAGGCTGGACCCATTGGACTGTGGTCCTCTGGGCGGAGGCCGCATGGGAGGCGGGGGGGGGGGGTGTGCTGGAGCTATGTTTTGCAGGGCCTCAGATTCTGGTAAAGCACTGGGATTATTATTATTTTTTTTTTTTTTTTACAAGGAGTTAGGATTTCTTTGCAAGACAGCTTTGCACGTGGTATTTAAGCAGGAATGTGCTAGATCAGATAATACATTTGGGAAAGTTCTTTTTGTCAGTTGTGTTAACAGAGTTATTTTTTCTTATTGAGAATGAATTGTAGAGGGTCAGGTGGGACCAAATAAAAGACTCCAGGGAAGACATGGATGGGAATGGGATGGTATGGAGGCAGTAGAGGTGAAAAGAAGTGGATGAAATTGAATCAAATCATACATACAGGCATACTTTGGAAATATTGTTGGTTTTCTACCAGGCCACTGCAATAAAGTGAATATCTCAATAAAGCAAGGTCACACAAATTTTTTGATGTTCCAGTGTATATGAAAGTTATGTTTGTGCTATACTGTAGTCTATTAAGTGTGGATTAGTATTATCTCTAACAAATGAACACAACTGAATTAAAAAATACGTTATTGAATCACCATCTGAGCCTTCAGTGAATCAAAATCTTTTTTTGCTGGTGGAGGTCATGTCTCGGTAACAGTGAAAGTGCAACCTCTAGAAGCACAGTAAAGTGGACTGTTTTAAAATGAGGTATGCCTGTATTTATTTTGGAGGTAATTGACAGATATTGCTAATAACCTGGATGAGGAGGACAAGGAGAGAAAGGGAAGAATCACTTTTGGCTATTATGTACTGTTTGACAGTATGCATATATTTTCTCTGTTATTAAAACCTTTTTTTCATTTTAACATGAACTTTTTTAAACTAAAATTTTAGTTCCATTTAAAAATTTTCAGTCTTCCTGGTCTAAGTTTTTTGTTCTGTGGGTTTGTTTGTTTTTTTTTTCAACCAAATAGTACAATCTAATTTAATTTTTCTTGTTTAGTAATGAGAACCTCCTTTGTTGACGTTTTTGGCACTTAATAGTCAGCATTTTTTCTGTTGCTTATTGCTGCTGAGGATTTAAACTTACCACTTTCAGAGTATTCTTTTTAAATTAGATAGCCAAGTGTCATCTCTGCCCCAGGAAAGTATGAGTCTTTAAAGGCCTACACCTATTGAAGCAGCCCTCCCTTCTGTGCCTGGTGTGCTTCCCATGGTGAGGTTGGCCAGAAGGCTGGGATGTGGTGGAGCACCTGGAGTCTGTTCCTTTGGCTCTGCCTGAGGCACATGCTCACTGTGTAACTCCGCCTTTCTGTTTAACGTGTACTTCAGGTGTGGTAAGTCAAGTGTATGACTTATGCTCTGTCACTTAGGACTAGTACACCTCCTCAGTAATTGGAGTTTATCATATTTTACTAAAATATGAATTTTTTCTTGTGAATGAATTGAGATCAAGCATATACAGCAGTCTTAAAGCAGATTGTTCAAATTGATGCTTGTGAAATTAATTATTTTACTTTTTTTCTAAGAAATGAAGAGAAACTGGGAAGCTGGGAAGAAAATTCGTTAGACAGTAATGCATAAAGATTTTTTTTTTTACACCTGAATGAGAAGCCAGAAGTGCATATAAAACATAAAAACTTCAGAAAACATTTCTTAGACACAGACTATTATTAAATGCCCATGAATGTTTTTGATTTCCCATTACATTAAAATACGCAAAGGAACTTCATATTCTGAACATTTAAAAATAGCTCAGTCTTTTAAAAAAGTTGTAAAGTATTATCAGCTGTGCTTTTGTACATAATTAGCATGTGCCTGTGGAGGTATAATGACTTTGAATGTAATGATATTACTCATGATAAAAAGTTCAGATGGTAATGATTGGAGCTACAGCTGGGTGACACATTTTAAAATAATTCAAAGATGACTCCACAGAAAGCATGCTATTTTAGTCTCTTGTAATCCTCTTTTACCTCGTCAGTGAATTGTAAAGGTGCCAATAAAAGATCTTTTATGAAATGTTTAATTTTCCCCCTTTCTTACAGATTTGATGCGTCATCACTATCTTCTTTAGTGTTCAACAAACCACTGTGAAGGTCCATCACATTTGCCCTCTTTTTTGAGATGGCTCTAGATTCAGCAGGTCTTTCTTCTGATTATCAGTTTTGGATTTGGAAGCTTTCTGTATGGGGCCAGGCCTCCACTTTGGAAACCCAGGAAGACATCTGCTGTCACATACATCAGTTCCAGGAGTTCCTAAGACAGATATATAAAGCCTTGAAAGAGATTGTAAGTAGTGGACCAAAATTAATGAAGTTATTTTGTGACAGCTGGGACTCTTTACCAGATTTCACTCAGCCTGAATTTGATCCAAGGCCAGGGATTTCTAGTATTACCTCATGCACTGAAGGAGTAGAAAGACGAATTACCCATAGGTAATATAGACAGGAAGTGGTTTCCTTGTCTATGATTCATTATGACTTCATTCTTTTCTTCTTGATTAGTTATATTGTCACATGAGGCTTCTGGACCATTCAGATTGTTTTTAAATAAACAAGCTTTAGACTTTTGTTGTCAGGTAATAATTGGAATTCTTTTAAAGGCTTTTGTATGTCTTAAATATTGAAGAATTTGCTGAGATGCTTACCTTTTCCTCAACCCTGTTTTAAAGTGTGCTCTGCCAAGAGATGATAAATATTAAGATCTCTTCTTATAAATATTTTAAGTGTTATTTTCTGGTGAATATTAAGATTTTGAATGTCTTTAAAATAGTTGTATAATTTATTGTTAAAATTTAATATATTTTCATTTTGACATAAGATTTATTTTTATTGCAATAGATAATTTTATGAATTAACATGTCTTCATATTATCAAAATATTTGTTTTATACTTGTTGTCTAACTTTAAGATGAAGAGCAAAATTGTCATTTAGCATAGGTGTTCTTGTGTTATACTTTTATTTCCACAATCAAAGAAGCAAGTAGGAAATTTCAAGAATAATTTATGTTGACGATATGAATCCATATGTCTTTAGACACTATACATAAAGGTGCAGTGTTTACTGGTTATATGAACAACTAGTGCTAATTTTAAAACTGTTTTCTGTAATAAGACTTGTAACTTGCTTAAAGTGGTCCCAGAAAGTCTAAGACTGGCCTCAATGCTGAGACAATGTGAGGAATTTATTGCTGTAACAGTAGGAAATGCTTATCATTTCAGCTTATTTTTGCACATGACCTGTTTGGTCTTATTTTTTAACTTTCTTTGCAAGGTAAAGAAGTGGGAAAAGGGCCAATTGTACAACAGCATGTGTATTTTTAAATCTTAAGCTGTTTTATATTTAGTTGGTATTTTTTTGTCTCAAGTTTTAGATTGTTATAGACTAATTCTGATGCTATTTAGTATATAGTAATCAAAATAGTAATGAACACAGATGTATATCTTTATCCTTTGGCTGCTTTTGTTCCTTTTTATAAGTTCCAGAGTTCTTGTCCTCCTAAACCTTCTTTGAAATAGCCTTTCTGAAGCTGAATTAGGAACTTATTTTATTATGTCAGAATAAAACTCCAGGATAAAGATAGATTATAAAGACATTAATCACCCATAATGTTTTTTCACTATTATGCAGCCTTTGTTATTTTTAAATGAAATGGTGTTTTCTGACTTAAGTATGAGTAAAATGAAGTTAATTTTTGTAACAAAACTGATTTTACCTAAAATGTGTTGTTTATCTTAGTTCTCGTGACTTTGTTTAAGGATGCAGGAAGGTGGTTGCTTGTTAAATTTGATTTGAATAATCTACCTAAAGATCTTTTCTCATCTTATTTTTTCCTACTTTTCTTAAATATATACTAAATAAGAAGCATTCAAGCTCCTTCAACCTATAGTGTTAGTTCAGTCTTTCTGAGTTGTATAGTGACCTGTTACTGACTGACCAAAACATAACTTTCTTTTATAGGATTCAAGTACAGTCATTGAAAGATTCCCCACAATTGGTCAACTGTTGGCAAAAACTTGCTGGAATCCTTTTATCTTAGCATATGGTAAGAATCCAAAGAATGTTCTCTCACAACACAAACTTCTAATGATAATTTTAATCTTTTCATTGTTTAACAAAATACAGAGCTTTAAATTATAAACTTGTCTATATTTCATGAAGCAACTTTTCAAATGTATTTATTGCCCCATTACAAACATGGCATCCTTTATTGGTATTCATATATGTTTGTAAAGATAATCACACACACGCTTGCACATGCAGAGCTGTAGGAAATAGAATTCCTTTTACTAGAGGGTAGAAACTCCCCAATGATTATCATAAGTTAACTTTTAATTCAGTGTAAAATGGTTATAATAATGAAATAGTTTTTTGTTTCACTGTTTTATATTAACTAATATACTGTTTTCCTGTGTAAAATTACTTTTCAGAGTGTGAATCCTGCATTACCCTGTCATTACTTAGGGATGACAATTTGGTTTTACCCAAGGTTAAGAAGAATTTGGGGGTGTATTGGGGGAGGTGTTCCTTTACTGATCTCCTGCCTTCTGTGTCCAGCCTCATTTCCTGTTTAATCCTCTACAACTATACTGCATGCATAGTAGCCAGGTCAAATTACTAACTGTGCCTGAAGGCGCATGATGTTAGGGCCTGTGGCATGCAGTTCCTTTTGTCTGGAACTCTGTTCTCATCTCTCCTCCTTATAAAACCTTTTAAATCACCTGCTTGGGGCTGAGTTAGGAACCTCTCTTAGTGTCTCCATAGCCACCAGCATTTCCCTTAATTGTAACACTTACTGCACTGTTTTATAATTGCTGGTTTGCCTGTCTGATGCTCTGGAAGACAGAATGCCTTTCAAGAGCAGGTACTGTGGTTTTAGTTCTCTTTGTTGTCCTAAGGCCTATGGTAGGGTGGAGCAGGCACATCTGAAGATGCATAGTTGAGGTTTATTGCCTTGATTTGACTATATTCTTAGCTAATGGAATATTTACTTAACTTTTCATATTTTTTCATCAGACTGTGTAACATGATATCAGAATAAATATAAAATAAATATTTCTCTTTGATGTTTTAAAGAATTATGAGTTTCTCCTAGCCTGCCATAAGTCATTATAAAGAACATGAACTAGGTGGGAAAGAGACAACATTAGTATTTGGTCCTGTGAGCGTACATGCATGGCTGCATTGAACACACTCAACTTGCTTACAATGGCCCCGACTTTCATCTATCTATTCCTCTTCCTCTCCACTTATGCCTCTTGCTTCTTCCTCCCCCTTGAGTTGATTCTTCCTTCCCCAACCACCAAGCTTGTTGAAATTCTTTATCTGAAATGGCAAAACCATCATTGTACAGCCATCACTGTATTTGCCACACTTACCTGTCCTATATTTATATATTTTAGCCATGCCAGTGTTTCTTAAACCTTTGACCAGAAATACATTTTCTGTACATCTGTATAAGTATATACATTTATGCACACCTATTATTAGACACATAAATACATACACATGCATACACACAGTTCATTAAAGAATGCTTATTTTTATTATGTGCAATTCATATTCACTATGCTATTTTAAAAATGGTCTTCCTGACCGAAAACTAATTTCACAATCTACTGATAGGTCATGACCAAAAGTTTGAAAAATATTTAGTTAGGCTGATGATACTGATGGAAGAAAAAAGGAAGATGTTGAATTTCTTCCATTCAAACATACCCATTGTTAAATACTTCATGGACTGGGTAACCATTTTTTAGGAAAAAATACTATGCCCTGTCAGTGTACATCATACATATAAGACACATTCCTAATTCAGAATGTTATACTGCGGGAAAGTTTGTATTATAGAATAAAAGGAGTAGAATAAGAGGTATTGCTCACTTAGTGCTGGGTACTGGTCTCTGTGGATTGCACAGTGGATCTAATTGAGTTCTTGATGATAGTCTCACAGAAAACGTAATTATGGATTAGAGTAAATAAGTCACTTATACCAGAATATGAAGCTACTAAAAGCCAGGAGGCCCACCCTTCTAAAGTCCCCATTGTTGTAATAATCTAACATCCCCTTCCCTCATCACGGATCACACCATTCTGGTTGAAGTGGTCCAGTCCTGGCTTTACCACTGGCCAGCTTCACCTGAATGTATATTCACTGGACAGATATCTACTAATTTTTTTTTTTTTTTTTTTGGGCATGCCAGGGCCTAAGAAAACATGCATCACAAGGTCTGCTTACTTTCCGTTTAGGGAGAAAAGAGACCAGAAGTCTGAACAAGGAGCTGAAAGGAAGGAGAATTTTACAGGGGAGTTCATGCTGGGGCTGACTCTTGGAGGACAGTAAATGAGATGGGATTTTCTAAGACAAGCCATGGAACTCTCTCGGTTTCTGATTTCCTATTTGTAAAAGTGAGAAGTTAGACTGATTTTTATCTCTATGGCCTTAAAGTTGTATCCGTCTATCTTCTGTCCTTAGCACCTTATCTTCATTACATTGGCCTCTTGTGATGAGCAGAAACAAATTCTCCATCTCTTCAATTCTTTGTTGCCTTTTAAACTGCCCATTAAATTTCAGTTTCCATTTCTGAGGTAAGCCTTTGATTCTGAGCTCATGAAGACTGACAGTCACAGAAGAATTCCATCTTACCTTTATGCTGTTATTTCACTGGTTGGGCATTTTCTTTCAGGAAAGGATCTTTTTTTACATTATCAAAATTGCTTTTTAAATACATTAAAAGTAAATAATTTCCATCAAGGAAAGAAGCCTTCCATAATATTAAGTGAGAACAGGATCAGAAATAAGGACAATAGGGAAGGAAGAAGTATTTGGAAATGAAAAGACACCAAAAAGAGACAAAGTAGATAATAACAGAAAGGGAGAGGAACATCTTTTATTCTGTGATGTTCTTTGCATAAAATTACTATTTTTTACCTCCTCAGATCCTTGGTTCTGGCTCTGCTCTCCTAATTAAACATAATAGCTATAACCTCTCTTTCTCATTATTTACTATCTATTGCTGTGTAACAGTTTACCCCTAAACTCGGCAGCTAAAAACAATTAGAATTTATTGTTTCAAAAAATGCTGCATTTATACTTTTAAACTATAAAATTAAAATTTAAAGAATTAATGTAGCTTTTACTTGAAATTTTAGTTCAAGATACCAAAAATTAAAATATTAGGTGTCAAATATATGTTGGCATTTTTCCCCCTTCCACTCTTTTACAGAATCCAAATTTGCACTAAGATCTACTGCTGTCAGTGACTGCCCCCATCTCACTTAACTGCCTGGCTGAATGCTCCATTCCCAAAGTCAGGGCCTTCAGGGTGAATCCTGACAAATGCCATCCCCTGTAGTGTGCTTATGGGGCTCATGAATAACAAGTGATGGCTTGCATCTGTGAATTCCTAAAACAAAGCAAGCTCATTAGCAGTACACTTCAGTGTATTTCAATGCATTGACTCTGGGCTAAGGAAGTCACCTGCTAAAGGTTGGGTAAAAGTTTCTTTGGCTTTTCTTTTTCTGTTTGAGAGAAAAATAAATACACCTGAACTAAATGTGTGGACTCTCACAACACCTAGGAGAAACTACCATCTTTTGGATTATTTTAGAGATAATCTCCATAAATTTACATTTTCTTCTTTTTTTTCTTTTTTTTTTGGTGTTGAATATCTAAATTTTGGAAATGCTTTCCGTTAGGTTGCATTCTTTTTAACCCAGAAGCTGCTTGTGCAAGCTTGTTACCGGACTGGTTCCGAGATGGGGTTCTACTCGAGCACAATCTGAGACCTGCAGGCTCTTGACTGATGCAGGAAATAACTCAAGAATGAGTCTAAGTGCAAGCGAAAGCAAGTTTTATTTAGGTAGAGAAAGAAAAAAGTCAGGACATAGGTTCCTGGAGACAGGATCAGGGGTTGAGCCTGGGATTGGTTACCACTGTCCACCGCCCTCTAGTTGCAAGTCTCACAGGGAACACCTGAAAAGCGAAAATACATGAACATGAGTGAGTTGGGCCCTGCAGTCAGTCAGTTCCTGGGATTTTATGTGTTTTCAGTTTCTGAACTTTGTGGTACCAGATTCTCTCTCTGCCTTCAGGTGTGGAGCGGAGTCTTGTTACTAATATGGTTTGTTTTGGAAGTGTCATGGTGTTTATCCCCTTGACTCCTCTTCTATCTATGCTGTCAGTTTTCATTATAATGATGATATAATGAGCTTGGGGTCAGTCTCTGGTCAATTTTTCTTCCTTTTTGGATTGATCAGGTTTTAGCCAGTGCTGCTTGTTGTTGTTGAACTCAACAGCTATTCCAGAAGTTTCCTGCCATAAACATTTTCTCTCTGATTATGTGTGGAGGTGGACGTTCTGATTAGAGGACCTACCTAGTGGCTAATTGGCCTATGATGTCCACTCCTACTTCCGCATTCCACTTGTTGGGAGTTTTTCCTAACTTCTTTCTGTCCTGCCTCAAGCTTATCATTGGTTGTACCTGTCATACTTGTGACATAAAGATAGAATTTCTTCTAATATATTTAAAGCATAGGACATATAGTAGTCACATTTTTAATCAGTGGCATTGGTTCAACCTGAAGAACCGCAGGATCATGAGAGGTTAAATTATATGATTCTTGAAGTAAGTTGATCTCAGACAAGCCATTGCTGCATTTGGGCTCATAAAAACTAGGGGAAAAAGTGAACATCCCTCGGAATAACTTCTGATAAAATTCGTTTAGAGTTGTTAGTTATTAGGAGAGTATAAGCCTGTAAATATTTATGGGGAAAAAGGGGTTTAAAAATTACCATTAGTGTCTTTTGGTGTGTGGTTGAAAATGCATAGATAGCTTACTGTAGTTTGTATTTTTCTTATTTCTTGTTAATGAAATCCTTAGAAATGTTGTTTTTATGAGATGGCAGAAGAAGATAAAGGGCGAGGGGAAGCAGAGTTTGCCAGCCAAAAATATGCCTTCTGGAATATTATTTTAAGCTGATTGAATTAACAAAAGATTTAGGGAAAAAAAATTAAAACTTTGACCTTCCCCTCAACTACTTAAAGAATTTAGATAGAGAACCTGCTCCAGGAAGGGAGCTATTATTATAGATAATATGGTTTAATATGAACTAAGTGTGATAGACAGGAAGAGACCTTAAGGCCCTTCGATCCAAGTCCTCTTTGTGTCACATTGTTAAAGATAGTTCAGCAAACATTCATTTACAAAACATTTATTTTCTCATCTCTATGTGAATTGTCTTCCTGCCCTTTAAAGCCTTAGACCACACAATCACCATCCCCTTCTCCTTAGCTCAAGATGGCATATAAGCCTTAACTGCCTGATTTCTCCTCTGGTCCCATATTCTTATGGAGCCCCGCACATGTACATACATCATAAATTTGGTCATTTTCTGCTGTTAATCTGTCTCATGTTAATTTGATTATTAGTTTAGACAGAAGAATTTAGAAGGGTGGAAAGAAAATTTATTTTTCTGCTGCCATAAGGGCATCAGGTAGTCCTGCAGAGGGTTGATTCCAGGCTCTGGGTTCCCTCAGTCTCACCTCTATGGCCTTGTGATAAAGTCCATAGTTGCTGACCTCTAGTTCAGGCAACTGAGATCTTCGGTTTTTAGGCCTCATTTTGCTTTTCGATCCTCTTCAAAATTCCCAGCTGGAAGGACTCAGTTTCCAAAAGAGAAAAAAGAAATGGCTTCCTAAATAGATATTCCCATCAAATAAAAGATTTTAAAGTTCAGCATTTTCATCACGTATTTAGTAAAGTTTTAAATTTTAGAGTAAAGAATTAGCATGTTCAGAGGCTTCTATTTTATCCAAATCATTTGGTATTAAACAATCTTTTTATTGAATTTCTTTTTAATAAGTGAGGGTGTTTTGGCAAGTAAGACAATTATAAGATTAAGTCAGAATATTGAGTACTGTCTATGACAATTATGTTGTCTTAAAAAGGTTGAAATTACTAATGTTTTGAAATCTGAAATAAAGAACTGATCCTGAGAAAAGCCCAGCTCTTTCCATCATTCTCTTTTGGCTTTAAAAATTGCTGCTGTAACAGAAAGGGAATTGACCACACAAAGGCTAAGTGTATGTGATCCCAAACCCACAAGAAGAAAAAACCCCACAAAGTTAAGTTTCACAAATGTCCTGGATGTTTGTTCTGTGAACTTAGTAGTTTGAGATTTTCCTAAAATATAATAAATATATTTCCTGTAAATATAATGTTTAAAAATTTTTATACTGATTATCTCTCCATTTTATTTGATTAAGCTTACTCATTTTAATTTTTCTTTTTGTAGATGAAAGCCAGAAAATTATAATATGGTGCTTATGTTGTCTGATTAAGAAAGAACCACGGAATTCTGGAGAATTGGAACTTAACTCCTGGGCACAGGTAAGATAGTAAATCTTGCCCTGTACTGCTTTGAATTAAATTGATATTTTAAAGGTAACGCTCTGAATAGTCCAGTTCTAGGATGTTTTAGAAATATTTCAGACATACTCTTTGCTGTTACATTATCTTGCTGAGTGTAAAGTTATTTAAGAGATTTCATTTTGTTTGTGAATTCTGTGAGACATCAGTCTTTAGGTGAACTTCCCCATACCTACAAGACCTAATGTTGAGTGGTTTTGAAAGGTTGCTTTCAGGTAATTAAAAGAATGTACTCTATTTCCCTCTAGCAAAAAATTCTTCAAAAAATTGTTTCTCCCTACCAACCTAGTATAAATACTGTAATTATGTAATTCCTCTCGAGACACTTCTCTGCCTCTCTTGAGAATCTATTCTGTAGTAAAACTAAAATTCAGAAGTTCCCTGGGAACAGTAGTCTTTATTTTGTGTATTTCAGTTGGCACCCAAACCAGTATGCTCAGACTAGCACATGGTGCTACTTGGCTGCTACTGCTCACACCGTCAAATTGGTTAGTCAGCTGTGCTAGTCCAGATAGCTGACAGCTTCCTGCTTTCTCATGTCTCGTTTCTGCTTCCTTTTGAAGGTCAGGCACAAGTTGCAGAATGTTGTGAGGCTGAGCTGTGGCTGCCCTCACCACCAACAAGTTGTCTGTTCTTTTCTCTTACTCCCCATTGTCTCACTGCGGTAACCCCAAGGACTCACTGATGCCTGTCAGACTCCACTTTAGTATACATATGGTTCAGATTATTGCTTAGTATTATGAACACACCCACCCAGATTAAAGCATGTAGTTTTGTCTATTAACCTCACTGGTGATATAACTTCATTCTTCACTGCTTTTTGACCATTGCTTTGTTTAATACGAAATTGCTGACAGAGATGACAAAGACAATATTTGTAATTTTCTGTTACATTGAAAGAGGAATAGAAGGGACAGGGACAGTAGAAGTGAAAAGGACTGGGTGAGGGAAGGAAGAATGCCAAATTTAATTGGAAGGAAAATTAATGTAAAGAGCTGAAGAAATGAACTGATAAGTGGAATTAGGAAGGAAATGGTATTAAAAACAAGGCTAAAGAAATAGAAAAACATATTTAGCCTTTAATGTTTTAAATTGTTGCTTCTGTTGACTGTGTGATATTTTAGGATATATTTTTTATTGCCTAGCTCAATACGTCATGACATAGACCATCTAACTAAAGTTTTTCTAGGATGATTGGGGGTTAACTTTCTTTATTTCAATCATGACTCTATTAGTCCATTTAAAAATTTCTAGACTTACATTTTATTCTGTGGGTTTCCCTTATAGTGTCTGTTTATCAAGAGGTACTTACTAAGGGAGATAAAGTAAAAACACTTTATTCCTACTTTCAGGGCATTCACGGACTGGCCAGATCACCCAAGGGCAGTGTTATTGGGTTATTAGTAGAGCTGTAAATAGCTATGATGATAACGTAGAGGAGGGGCACTTGCTCAGACTTAGGGGTTTGGAGACATTTGCAGACTTGGAGACTTATGGGTTTGGAGGGGGAGATGACACATTAGCTGAGTTTTGAAGGATGACTGGGAGAGCAGGAAGAGAGCTTCAGGAGTGATATCGTTGTCATCAGAAATAGGATGTGCAGAGAAAGCATGATGGTAAGAAAGCAATTGTTGCATTCAGGGGACTGCAGGCACTTGGACATACCTGAGGTTGGGATTTTATAGGGTTGGTGATGAAGCATAAAGCTGAGAGACAGGTAAGCACCAAGAGTTATGTATGATTATAAGAGGTTTTTATTTTATCTTGAAGGCAGTGAGGAAACCACCGAAGTATTTTGAACACAGAAGTCATATGGCCAGGTGTGAGCTTTAGAAACTTAACAGCAAAAGGAAATTGATTCGGAAGGTGGCAGGGGTAGAATTTTGGAAGCTAATGTAGTGGTAAAAGTGAGAAATTGTGAGGACCTGAATGAATTGGATAAGAGGGGCCAGATTTATGATATTAATAAGGTGAATATCCAAAAGATGTAATGGCAGATTAAGTGCAGATGTACTCACATGTAGGTGCAACTGAACATTCTGTTCTCAGGAGAGCAAGCTGATTTGCAAATGAAAGGTTTGCAGTCAGCAGTGTAAGAGAATAGTAGAAGCCTTGGGTGGGAGTGAGATCACCCAGGGAGAGCACCTAGAAAGGGCCTCGGGACAACCTTGAGACACACTGGCATTTCAGGAATGAGTGGAAGAATAAGCTATGCTGCATACTAAAAATGGTGGGAGGGGGCAGTCAAAGAAGTAAGAGGAGGTAAGGAGCAGCAGCATTTCAAGAAGGAATGAATAGCAGTCATTCTAATATCTAATGCTATAGTGCAGTGCTGTTCAATAGAAATAAAATAATACATAGACCATTTTAAATTTTCCAGTAACTGCTTTAAGAAACATAAAAAGAAATAGGTGAAATTAATTTTAAGAATTTTATTCAACCCAGCACATCAAAAATACTCATTTCAACATACAATTAATGTAAAAATTATTGAGATTATTTTAAAACCTGTTTTTCATACTAAGTCATTGAAATCCAGTGTGTATGTTATACCTGTGCTTATATCTATGTGTTACATCTTAATCCAGATGCTAAATTTTCATCAGAAATTCTTGGTCTGTATTTTGATTTCATAAGGTCCACATACCCAAATTATTTGTACTCAATATATTTGAAGTGCTTGGTAGCCATATCTGTGAGTAGTGGTCACTGTATCAGACTCGATTTGACCAGGGCACCTGTAGAACAAAAGCAAGCTAAGGATTGAAAAGCACTAACTGGATTTAGCCACTAGGAGGAATGACCTCGATGAGAATAGGTTAATGGGAGATTAAGGAAAATAGATTGCTACAGATTGAGAAATGATGGGGAGATAAGGAAGAGGAGATAATAAACATTGGTTACTCTTTCAAGAAACAAGGGAGAGAGGAAGTGATAGTCAGACTAGATCACAGAATTGAGTTGATTGAAATTGAAAAGGAACTGAATAGGATTCTGAGAAGAAAGCACTGGTAGGAAGAGGCTGAGGACATAGGAGATTGGGAAAACAGTTTTCTTCCTCATTGTACTAGACAAACCTCTAATATTAACTGATAAAAAAGATATCTAGAATAATATTAGTTATTTAAGTATTAGCAAGTTAATTACATATACCTATCACAAATCAGTACCTGCATAATCACATAATGGTGACCATAAATGCAGCAAGACAAAAGACACTTGTTGGTGTATGAATCAATTGTAAGTCTTGGGTATGTTTTGTTGTACATGTCTCAGTTGTACTTCGTTTTACATTAGAAATTATACTTTCACCATAAAAGTTATAGAGTGACATATTACAAGTTAAGGATGTGTAACTTGTCATCCAGATCCTTCTGAAAATTATAAAATTATGTAACAAGCCATATTTCAATATTTGTTAGTTTTATTTAATGAGCATTTATTTAGTGCCATTAAATACAATTTTAGTGTCTGGTATGTGCAATGCAGTTGTAATCGTGGTAATAAAATCTTGGGTTATTCTTTGTTCCTAGAGTATCACAAGTATGACTAAAACAACTTGAGTGAAACACCAAGAATTTCTTCTATAAATTGTCAAATTCAGTAAAAATTTAGAATAATTACTAAATTCGAAAATGTTAGACCAAGTTGTATGAGTTGTATTTTTAGAGAAGAGATGAAATAAAAATTCTGTTTTATGCTAGCCATATGTTAGCATGTGCTAATATGATGTGCTAGAAATATATTAGTACAATGTGTTTTTTGGAGATTTACTGGTAACTGCAAATATGCCATGTTATAACACTACCTCAATAGCTAGTCTTATAGTTTAGACTCGCAGGGATGTCCAACCTTTTGACGTCTCTGTGCCACACTGGGAGAAAAGTTGTCTTGGACCACACATTAAATACATTGTGACACGTAATCACACACACACAAAAAAAATCTCATAATGTTTTAAGTAAATTTATGATTTTGTGTTGGACCACATTCACAGCCATCCTGGGCTCCTTGCAGCCTGTGGGCCGGAGGTTGGACACCCCTGGTAGAGGCTGGTTGAAGTTACAAGAGTTTTTCACTTCATTTTGGAATACTTGGTTCTTGAAAAACTTAGTTTTACTTGTGAATCCATTGAACAGATACCTTTGGAGCACTTACTGTTTATCAGGTACTATGATACAGCAGTGGATCTAAATACACTATTATTTACAATAGAGAAGATATGGAAGGAACCTAGGTGTCCATCAATGGATGATTGGATATAGAAAATATATATGCAGTGAGTATTATTCAGCCTAGAGGGCATTATGCTAAGTGAAATAAGTCAGAGAGAGAAAGGAAAATACCATATGTGCTCACTTATATGTGGAATGAGAAAAAAAACAAGCTCATAGATACAGAGAATAGATTGGTGGTTGCTGGGGGAAGGGGAAATGGGTGAGGGTGGTCAAAGGGTACAAATTTCCAATTATAAAAGAAATAAGTCATGGGGATGTAATGTACAGCGTGGTAACTATAGTTAATATGATATTGCATATGCGAAAATTGCTAAGAGAGTAGATCTTAAAGGTTCTCATCATAAGAAAAAAGAATTTTTTGTAACTGTGTGGCGATGGATGCTAATTTGGCTTATTTTGGTAATCATCTTGTAATTTGGTACAAATATCGAATCATGTTATGCACATGAAACTAATGTTGTATGTCAACTATGCCTCAATAATTAAAAAAAAAAATCACATATGCCAAGATGTATAACAACCAATTGCTTAGTGCTAGAGAGGAAAATAAAGGTAAGGGAAAGAGATGATGAAGTTTCACTATTAGAATGGATAGTTAGAAATGTTCTCCCAGGAGGTGACTCTTTAGGAGAGATTTAAATGAATTGAAGGAATAGCCCTATTTGTTTTTTAAAAGTTCTTCTTGGTTGTCTTTCTTGTTGATTTGTAGAAATTCTTTATATGTGCTGAATATGGGTACATTTTTTAAAATTACATGTATGTAACTAATTTTCTGCTCTGTGGTTTATGTTTTTGTGTTTACATTTCCTTATTTTCTTTTAAGGAAGATATTTTAAATTTTATTATAGTCAGATTTATCAGTCTTCCTCTTTGTAGTTAATAACTGTGTCTTATTTAAGAAATTTTCTCTGCTCTAAGGTAATGGAGACCTTCCATCTTCTAAAAGTATATTGGTTTGCCTTTCCCATTTGGTGTGTGATCTATGTGTAACCGTTTTATTGAATGGTCTCAGATTGGCATCCATCTTTATTTTGCTTCCACATGTGTACTCCTTTGTCCAAACACCATTATTGCAAAGTCCTCTCCTCATTTATCTATGTACATTGCTACCTTCACCAAAAATTAAGTGTCTTTTTATGTGCAGGTATGATACTAAATCTCTCCATTAGGCTCATTGTCTGTCTGCTGTATGATGCTTAATTTTATGTGTCAGCTTGACTGGTCCATGGGATGCCAGCTATTTCGACAAACATTATTCTGGGTGTTTCTGTGAGGGTGCTCTGGGATGTGATTAACATTAAACTAGTAGACTGAGTTAAGCAGATCGTCCTTTTTGTGTGTGAATTTCCCCCAATTAGTTGAGGACCTGAATAGAACAAAAAGACTAAACCTTCCCATAAGGATTTTCTCCATCTTGGGATGTAGTAAACAGTGTTCCTTAAGCGAACTCTAAATTGTATGTTTTGTTATTTTTTTAATGTAACACATCATTGTCAGGGCATTTTACAGAGAGCATCTTGCATTTTTAGAAAACCAGTTGTCTCAGAGATGATGATGTTTGACAGTGAGATTCAAGACAGGCAGGGGACTCAGAAGAAAGGGACAGTAGGTTTGGTGCTGGCAAAATGGCACTAGGGCTTGGTCAGCTAAGGGGCCAACACTGATATTTTGGAAACATGTTTACGGCTGTTGGTAATTTCTGTCGTTATGGTAGTCCTTATTCATGGTTTCATCTTTTGCAGATTCAATTAGCTGGTGTAGCCACCATCCAAAAATATTAAATGGAAAATACCATAAGTAAACAATATGTAAGTTTTAAATTGCATGCCATTCTGAGCAGCATAGTAAAATTTTGTGTTATTCTGTTTCATCCAGCCCAGGATGTGCATCATCTGTTTGTCCAGTGTATTCACTCATTACTTTTCATCACCTAAGCATTGTGTCATCTCACATCATCACAAGAAGAATGATAAATACAGCATGCCATTTTTGAGAGAGAACAAGAGACCACATTCACATGACTTTTATTTTTTTTAATTATTCTTATCTTTACCAGAGGATATGTTTATTGATTTTAGAAGGAGAGAAAGGGAGGAGCAGAGAGAGAGAGAAAAACATCAATGTGTGAGAGACAAATCAATCAGTTGCCTCCCATATGCTCTCCAACCAGGGATCGAAACCGCAACCTAGGCATGTGCCCTGATGGGGGATTGAACCTGCAACCTTTTGGTGTATAAGATGGTACTCCAACCAGCTGAGCCACTGGCTAGGGCTCACATAACTTTTGTTACAGATTACTGAAGATCATTTAAAAGGGAAAATGGCATAATTCCTGAGGGTGATTAGTGAAAAACAGCAGAGGCAAGGTGAAATTCACGTACAAGGCAGGGGAAGCTGGAGATTTCCTCTTCCACAGTTCCACTCTGGTAACACACTGGCAGTTGTGAATGACTGCTGCCTCTTTTGTTTTACTTTTTATTTATTTTAAATATTCCTGTGTGTCAGTCTGTTTATTTATTTCCCATCCTCCCAATCCCATCCTCCCAATCCCCTGTTGGCAACCATCAGCTTGTTCTCTATATCTGTGGGTTTGTTTCTATTTTATTTTGTTTTTTTTTTAAAGATTTCTCATGTAGGGGAAATTGTACAGTATTTGTCTTTCTCTGCCTTATTTCACTTAACATAATACTAGGTCCATCCATACTGTCGCAAATGGCAAGATTTCATTCTTTTTTATGGTTGAATTATATATATGTGTGCATATATATATATATGTACACACACATACACACACACACACACACACACACACATATATCTCACATCTTTATCTATTCAGCTATTGAGGGACATCTAGGTGGCCTCCATATCTTAGCTATTACTAGTAATTCTGCAATGAGCATAGGGGTACATCTGTATTTTTGAATTAGTGTTTTTGTTTTCTTTGCATAAATACCCAGAAGTGGAATAGCTGAACTACATGACAGCTTTATTTTCAATTTTTTGAGGAATTGAGGAATCTGCATACTGTTTTCCATAGTGACTTCACTAATTTACAATCCCATCAGTAGTGTACCAGGGTGCACTTTTCCCTCCGTGCTCATTAGCACTTGTTATTTCTTGATTTCTTGATGATAGCCAGCCTGAAGGGTGTTAGGTGTTATGTCATTGTGGTTTTAATATACATTTTTTTGAGGATTAGTCATGTTAAGTATCTTTTCATATGTCTGTTGGCTATCTGTGTGTTCTCTTTGGAACTGTTTATTCAGGTCCTCTGTCCTTTTTTTAATTGGATTGTTTGGGGTTTTTTTGTTAAGATGTATCAGTTTCTCTTTTATCTTTCTTTTTTAAAAAATCCTCACCTGACGATATGTTTATTGATTTAAGAAATGGATTGGCAGGGGAGGAAGGGAACAAGAGAGAGAAACTTCGATATGAGAGAAACATCAGTTGGTTGCCTCCTGTTGGTATCCCCCCTCCTGGGGGAAGAAACCCACAACCCAGGTATGTGCCCTGATTAGGAACTGAACCCATGACCTTTGGTGTACAGAATGATACTTCAATCAACTGAACCACCGGGCCAGGGCAAGATGTAGCAATTTCTTGTATACTTTGGACATTAACCCCTTATTGCATGTATCATTTTCAAATATTTTATCTTATTTAGTAAATGGTCTTTTCGTTTTGTTGATGGTTTCCTTTGCTATGCAAAAACTTTTTAGTTTGATGTCCCGTTTGTTTATTCTGTTGTTGCCCTTGCCTAAGGAGACATATCTAACAAGATATTGCTAAGAGTGATGTTGCCTGTGTTTTCTTCTAGGAATTTTATGGTTTCAGGTCATACATTTAAAACTTTAATCCATTTTGAGTTTATTTTTATATATGGTGTAAGAAAAAGTTCTTCTTTTATTAATTTATTTTTTGCATGTATCTGTCCTGTTTTCACAACATCGCTTATTGAAAAGACTGTCTTTACCACATTGTATATCCTTACCTACTTTGTCATAGGTTAATTGAGTGTGTAAGCAAGGATTTATTCCTGGGCTTTCTATTCTATTCTGTTGCTCTATATATCTGTTTTTATGCCAGTACCATAGTGTTTTGTTTATTGCAACTTTATAGTATGGTTTGATGTCAGGTTGCATGTTGACCTCCCACTTGGTTCTTTCTCAAAAGTTCTTTGGCTATTTGGGGTCCATTGTAGTTCCATGTCAATTATAGGATTAGTTGTTTTAATTCTGAGAAGAATGCCATTGGTATTTTTATAGGGATTGCAGTGAATCTGTATATATTGCTTTAGGTAAAGACATTTTAACAATATTAATCTTTCTAATCCATGAGCAAGGTATATCCTTCCATTCTTCAATTTCTTTCTTCAGTGTATCATAGTGCTTCACCTCTTTCATTAAGTTTATTCCTATGTATTTTATGTTTTTTGGTGCAATTGTAAGTTGCAATATTAATTTTTCCTTAGAAACAAAGCTGATTTGTATACTGGATCCTGTAACTCTTGGTCAAGTCTTTGGGGTTTTCTGTATGTAGTATCATGTCATCTGCAAATAATGAGAATTTTACTCCTTTCTTTCTGATTTGGATGCCTTTTATTCCTTTTTCTTATCTGATTGCTGTGTATAGGATTTCCATCACTATGTTGAGTAGTGGTGGTAGAGATCATCCTTGTCTTGTTTCTGATCTTAAGTAAAACTTTAAGCTTTTGACCACTGAGTATGATATTTTACTGTGGGTTTGTGATATAGGTTTTATTATCTTGAGATATATTCCTTCTGTACTTGCTTTGTTGAGAATTTTTATTATGAAAGGACACTGAATTTTGTCAAATGCTTTTTCTTTGCATCTAATGAGATCATATGGTTTTTATACTTTGTTTAATGTGGTGTATCACATTGATTGTTTTGTGGATGTAGAAGCATCCTGGCATCTCTGGGATGAATCCCACTTGATTATGGTATTCAATCCTTTTAATTAATGTATTGTTGAATCTGGTTTGCTAATAATTTTGTTAAGAATTTTTATATTTATGTTCATCAAGGATACCGACCTACAATTTTTTTTGGGGGTGGGGGGCGGGTGGGTAATGTCTTTGGTTTTGGCATCAGGGTAGTAATAGCTTCATAATATGAGTTTGGAAGTATTCCTTTCTCTTTAATTTTTTGAAATAGTGTAAGAAGGATAGGCATTCTTTTTTGAGTGTTTGGTAGAATTCCCACATGAAGCCATCTGGTCCTGGACTTTTATTTCTTGGGAGTTTTTTTATTACTGCTTTAATTTCATTGCTAGTAATTCATCTGCTCAGATACTTATTTTCTTCCTGGTTCAGTCTTGGAAGTTTATATACTTCTAGAAATTTATCCATTTCTTCTAGATTGTTGAATTTTTTGGCATGTAATTGTTTATAGTATTATTTAATTATTCTTTGTATTTCTGGGGTGTCAGTTGTAAGTTTTCTTTCTTTTGTGATTTTATTTATCTGGGATCTCTGTTTTTCTTGATGACTTTGGCTAAAGGTTTTTCAGTTTATGTTTATCTTTTCCAACAACCAGCTCTTAGTTTACTGATTTTTTCCTGTTTTCTAAATTTTTATTTTGTTGATTTCCAGTCTGATTTAACTATTTTCTTCTTTCTGTTTACTTTAGGTTGGTTTGTTCTTCTTTTTCTAGTTTCTTTAGGTGTAGCGTTAGATTGTGTAGTTAGGATGTTTCTTGTTTTTTGAGGTAGGCCTTGTATACCTATGAACTGTCCTCTTGGAACTGCTTTTGCTGCATTCCATAAATTTTGAAAAGTTTATTGTTTCAGAATAGGTTTTTCATTTCCTCTTTGATCCATCAGTTGTCTAGCAGCATGTTGTTTAGTCTCTACATATTTGTATGTTTTTACAGTTTTTTTCCTGTATTTGATTTCTAGTTTCATGTCAGTGTGGTTGGCAAAGATGCTTCATATGATGTCATTCTTCTTGAATTTATTGAGGCTTGTTTAGTGGCCTAATATGTGATCTATTCGGGAGAATGTTCTACACTTGAAAAAAAAAGTGTATTCTGCAGTTTTTGGATTCATTGTTTTATAAATATATATTAAATTAATCTGGCCTAATGTGACATTTAAAGCCATTTTGAGACCAGAAAAATCAGCATTCATGTTGCCTGTCTCTACCAGAACCAGTAAGTAGAGACAAGGATTAAATCCTTAGGGGTGCTTTATTCAAATGCGAGCAATTTGAGAAGGTGGTGGGGTATATACCCCAAAAACCCAAGCTGACCTTTTTATAAGGAGAAGAAAAGGGTAGTTTAGGGGTTTGGAAAAAGGATTAATCAGGTAAGAGTTGCAGTCCAGCAGGGATTTTTTCCTAGTATTTCTTTATCTGCTCATCAGCAATTATTTATCTGCCCATCACAGGATTTCCCTCCCTGGAACACAATGGCTCAGATACCATATTGATGGCTTATAGAACCCCTGGGGTCAAAGGTTGAATTGCTTGTGACCACCTGGAGTCACCTAGGTTATGTATTCCAGTTTCTGGAATAACAACTTTCCACATGTATTAATCATTTAAACCTATTAACTATAACTAAGGCTAAAATCTTTAATTCTTGAGTTCCCCTATCAATTCCCATATTAATTTTCTGTGTGGATGACCTATTCATTGATGTGAGTGAGGTATTAAAATCCCTTGCAATTATTGTATTACCATGGATTTCTCTTTATGTCTATTAATATTTGCTTTATATATGTAGGTGCTCCTATGTTCATTGCTTAGATATTTATGATATTATATCCTCCTCTTAGATTGACCCCATTATAATTATGTAATGCCCTTCTTTGTCTCAGAGTATATTTTGACTCATATATGTATTGCTACCCCAGTTTTCTTTTCATTTCTGTTTGCTTGGAATATCTTTTTCCATCCCTCCACTTTCAACATGTACGTCTTTCAATTTGAAGTGAGTCTCTCGTAAGCAGCATATATATAGGTCATGGTTTTTTAAATAATTTTTTATTTTTCAATTACAGGTGACATACAATATTATATTAGTTTCAGGTGTACAACATAGTGATTAGACATTTGTATAACTTACAAAGTGATCACCCAAAATGGGTCATATTGTTTAATCCATTCAGCTAACCTGTGTCTTTTTATTGGATCATCTGCTCTACATTTGAACTAATTGTTGATAATTATGTACTTATTTCTGTTTTGTTAAGTGATTTTGATTGTTTTCATAGTTCTCTGTTCCTTCCTTCTTGATCTCTTTCCCTGTATCTTTTTATTGAACATTTAATTTATTTATATATTGATAAGTATGTATTTATTTCCATTTTGTTAATTGCTTTTGGTCATTTCCATAGTTCTCTGTTCCTTTCTTTTTCCCTTGATCTCTTTCCCTGTAGTGTTTTGTTTTGGATTCCTTTCTTTTAATTGTTTGTACACCTTCTGTAGATTTTTGGTTTGTAGTTATCATGATGCTTCAGTATATCATTTTTTATCTATAGCAGTCTATTTTAAGCTGATAGGCATTTACATTTGAATATAGTCTACAAGGACTATGTTTGATGTTTGACTCTTTCTTCACACTTCGTTATTGCTGTCATGTTTTAGATCCTTTTGTGTTGCGTATCTTCTAACTACTTGCTGTAGCTTGATTTGAGTTTGATAATTTTTTCTTTTGACTTTCATAGTAGCTTTTTACATGTCTGATTCACTGTATTTATTAAATATTTAGCTATAACTGTGAGATTATTCCCTTTCTCATATTTTCTTATTTCTGATTATGGCCTTTCTTTATCTGCTTAAAGAAGACACTTTAACATTTCTAGTAAAGCTGGTTTAATGGTGAAGAACTCCTTTAGATTTTGCTTGTCTGGAAAACTATCATCTCTCCTTCAATTCTGAATAATAAAGGACTGGCCATATAAATTTCTTTTTAAAATATCCTTTCTTTGATTTTCATTTTTCATGAAAATTCCTCTTTAAGTCAGTTATGAGCCTCATACCTTATTATTTGCCACATCGTGAACTTTCAAATATAATGTAACCTTGATGTAATGAATCATTATTTTTAAAAGGCTTCTTTGCAACCATTTTTGAAAAGCTGACATGACTTAGCTATTTTATGGACTTGGTTTTTACTTTTTGCAAATACTGCACATGGACGATCTCAGAAAAATGAAAGCACCAGGATAAACTAATGTTTTAAAAATAGTATTTGTTAAGACTTGCAGAATTCAAATGCGTAGATTTAATATTGAATAAAATAAAAAGTCGGAGTTTTTAAAAATGGAGTGATTATACCAAAAAAAAGTTCTCCTAATAAGGTTAAACAGTTTTGCACTTGATATGACATTTTAAAAATTCACCCATGGACCAGATACAATGAAGAAAGCAAGATATGTGCTTCCTTAACCTCCTCACCCATGAAACCAACCTGACCCAGTGAAACTACTCACTTGCATGAAAAACATTTAGGCTTCATGCTGGGTGCTAAATGGTCTGCTCTAGCCAGGGACTCGAAGCTCACACAATATGTAACAGTGGTTCAGTGGACAGAATTATTTCAATGTCTTTCAAACCAGAGGGCTAAACTTTCTTCATGGTGGCCTTGAAAAAATACCTGCATTGATTTCTGAATTGAATACTTTAAAAAACTGTTTTCACTAATATAATTAAGGAAGCAACTGTTTCAGCAATATTTTTCAGCTTAACAGATATTAAATTCTATAGAACTGGGCCATGTCTGCCTTTTTTCAGGATTCTATTTCTAGCTCATAGTAGGCACAAAATAAAAAAGCATAGAATGAATAAAATTAACTTAATGTTAATCACTCACAATTTTGTTCGTTCTCTTCTTCCCAAAATTTAGAGGATCCAGACTTTTATGTTCTACTTTGTGATGAATCTATTACAAAATCAAATATGGAAAAAACCATGAAAAAAGGTATAAATTGCGGGGGCAAGGGGTTGTGTATGTGTGTATGCTGACAAGTCCTAAGCTTCTATATCCAGGTCAGACCTCTCCCCTGAAAACCATACTCCTAAACTGACGGTCTAGTGTTTTGTTTTGGGTTTGTTTTTTTTAAGATTTTATTTACTTATTTTTAAAGAGAGGAGAAGGGAGGGAGAAAGAAAGGGAGAGAAATATCGATGTGTGAGAGATACCTCATTCGGTTGCCTCTTGCCTGCGCTCAACTGGGGACTTGACCCTCAACCCAGGCATGTGCCCTGACTAGGAATCAAACTGGCAACCTTTTGGTTCACTGACCAGCACTCAATCCACAGAGCCACACCAGCTAGGGCATGACTGTCTCATATTTTCACTTGGATGTCTATGAATATAAATTAAACATGCCCAAAATGAATTTCTGTCTTTTCTCTGAAACTTGTTCTTCCTATAGGCTTACCTAGCTCAGTTAATAACAGCCTTCATTCTCCCTGTTTCTCAGCTTAAAACCTCTGGAATCATCTGTGGCTACTCATTTCCTCTTAAAACTCACATTTGATCTATCAATAAATCTGTCAGTTCTATCTATGAAATATGCCTAGGACCTGACTGTTTCTCACTAACTTCACTGCCTCTACCTCCATTTAACCCAGCATCACCCCTCAGGAGGACCATTGTGATTTACCTCATCTGTCTTCCTGATTTTACCTTTGCTCTCCTACGGTCTTAGTCCAAATGATCTTTTAGAAGGTGCCACAGCTCAAAGTCTTCCAGTGGTTTCCTGTGTCATTCAGAATGAACTGCATAGTCTGTACTTGACTTACGAGGCACTCTACAATCTGGCCCCATGTGACTTTGGTGATATTCTCCCCCATTTTCTCATTTTACTCCAGCCACACTGGCCTCCTTGCTGCTCCTCATGGGTACCCAGAAACCTTCACACCAGGATTTAGGCAACTGTTTTCACAGCCCTTCCCCAGAGAGGCACATGACTCCTTCTTCTACCTCTTTCAGGGCACTGCTCAAATATCACCTTACCTGAGAGGCCTTCCTCATCACCCTATCTCAGGCATACACTGTCCCTATTTTGCCTTATTTCTTCTTAGTGCTGATCACCCCCGATACACTGATTTTTTTTTTTCTCTCTTCTCATTACCTCCCAACTAGGTTATAAGCTCCATGAAGACAGAGACTTTTTTTAAAGCCTAGAAAAAAATGTCTGGCACATAGTAAGCTTATAGTAATTATTTGCTAAATGAGTAAATAAATGAGTATAATTTTAAATGGTAAAACCTGGTGGTGTTAGTGGGCTTTCCACTTGGAAAGAAGAAAATGAGCAGACAGAAGGTTGGGTATGGTCAAGAAAAAATTATTTCAGTTAGACTTAAAAATAAGTACCTGTGGAGGGAATAGAAATTAGATTAGAAAAACAATGTGGGAGAAATTTTGGAAGGCCATGAATGCCAACTTGTGAGTTTGTCCATAAATTAATGGTATAGGGCGATTGAAGGAACTACTGAAAGTGTTTAACTGCGGCATTGAGAGAGGTGTATTTGTCATGATTAACATGCCTTCCTGCTTTCTCCCTTGCTCTCTAGTTTTTCTTAATTCTTTCTTTATTCACTTATTCCTTAAATATATTCTGAATACCAGCTGCTTACAAGCAGATTTTGGGGAAGACTAAAGGAGTAGATGTAAAGACTTTGCCTTCAAGGATCAAGTAGTTTTATTACAGTATAAGAAGAGTAAAAGTAGAGCAACATATAGAAGGTGCTGTGATAGCTCAAAGACAGGCGAAAGCTTTGTAGAGAGAAGATTGGAAAGTTTGCAGGGGTGGTCAGAAATACTTTCAGAAGATGACAGTTGAGTTTTGCATCATGAGGTCTGAATTTCCAAGTAAACAGAGACACAGGGCATGCATGGAACTTGGGGAACTGAAAGTAATTTGTGGTGCATGTAGGAAAGTAGACAGAGAAGAAGCTAGAAACAGTCTTCCTGCTAATGACAGTAAGAATGGGCTGTCCTATTTATCGTATAATAGCTGTAAATGATAGTTAGAAAGGGCCAGATCCAGGTATAGTCCAAATGGCTCATACTGAAACATATACTTAACCTGAAAGGCAAGGATTTTAACTGATAGAATTTAAATGGTGGTAGCGGGGTTGACAGGGGCCACTTGTATTATATAAATATAAATAAGATAGTGGCTTTGGTATTGAAAATACATTTGAGAACAGAAGAGGGCAGTACTTGGTACTGAGTTGTTAGGGAAAGGAGAGAGGAGCAGTTAAGGAAAATGTTGAAATTTTAGGGAACTAATAAATTACACCTCTGTTACCTCCCTAGTTAGGAACCAGTTGATGCAAGATATTGGGGGTAGGCAGTTGGAAATCAAAGCATTAATCCTTTAACTCTCAAAACAGATTCAAGAATGTAACATGTCTTTGGGTCTTTTGGGCCTCTCTAGCTTTGGTAGACAAATGAGCCAGACACAGCTAAGCTGAACCACCATAGGCCTCTCTGAAATGGAATGAGCCTGTGGCTAAGCGTGTTCGAACAGTAGATCAGAACATACCCTTTCTACAGGTAAGGCAAGTCAGAAAGCCAGAGGAGAGGTATGTATGGTACTGGGCATTTTGACCAAGTAGGTCAGTTCTCCTGGAGAGGAGGGAGTGAGGAGATTGAGATGATGTTAAAGGTTGGGCTGTCTGGAAATAATGACTTTGAGATGGAGACTAGTGAGCAGGGAGTGCTTTGGGGAGTGATAGCTGTGGAGCGGAAGAAAGGAGACAGGATTGTATAGAAGGAAAAGTTTAGCAGCAGTGCAGTCCTGACAGAAACCTCTGCTGTTCTTAGAGGGATAGAGATGGGAGACCCCTTAGAGATTTCCACATTGGGACAGGAGGGCAAGGCCTTATACCTCTGCATCTATCATTGGGATTTGACCACCTTGGGAAAGAAGTGTCATCTTGGGTGAGGCAGAGACAGCTGAGGAGGATATGGATGTGACATGACAACATCCGTTAGAGATTCCCAAACTGTTCCTTCTCTTCTTTTCTCTGCTGGGGAGTGGGTTTGACTTTCTGTCTTCTCCGGAAACATAGGGACTGGGAAATTTATTTCCCTCTAAGAAGGAACAATTTTTGGACTTGGGCATCATAGTGGATGGTCTTACCACTCACTAAGAAATGTAAGGGGAAGAGATGGCAGGATCCCTGAAATAAACCAAGTAAGAATATACAAGTGGGAGGGGGAGGATATCAGGTCATCCCAACAGCTGTTCCACATTCCTCTTCTGTGTCATGTTCCAGGACAGTGGCATGTAGAGACCCTCTCTTCTCTCCTTCCTTCCTTACTGCCATGTGGTGTCCCTTTACTTCCTTGGAACCATGGCTTAGGGGATGCAGTACAAATAGAGCCCTCTTCCATTTTTCTTCCTGTCTGTTACTGAATAGAAGTGACTGGGAACAGGCAACAGACAAAAGAAAAGCATGGAAAATTTCTTCATAGTTTTGTAAATGTACGAGTTTTGTAAATGTTTTATATTTTCCCCAGGGCTTTGGAAACTACCACAGTTGTCTGCCATACTTTTTGGGCATTGGAGTCTGGCAGCAGACTACACAATTCCACAAGTGCTTAAGTCAATCCATGAAATAGCATCTACCTTACTAAATATTATATTTTTATTTAGTCTGATAAAGTTTTCTCAGCGTTTCAGTTTTGCACTATAAATATTAAGTACTTTGCAGTCCTCATAAAAGTATAAAAATCACTGCTATTCTCATTCAGGTGTTTTAAGTTCATTCAGTATGATCAGCAGTTTATTACACACATGAAATCTAATTGTGAGTGCTTTTGTGTCTATATGTGCATTTTTGGGGAAGTGGTAACTGTCTTCTGAGTCATTAATGTGAATGCACCAATCTTATTAAACTTCCTGGAATGAAAATGGGTCAAAATGAGATATCATTTGTGTTCTTGGCTAAATCTTTCTTTTTTTCCATTTCATTTAGAGGGAAGTCTGCTTATTATAACTCAGAATTGTATCAGATTGTTTTTTAGTAAATTGCCACTGCTCAAATAGGCCATATCAAGACATTTATTGCCAATTAGGAACAGGATGTTTGAGATGTTTAGTGATGTTCTCCGGATGACCTGTTTTATGTTTTCTGTTTATTTTGTTTTGTTTTATGATCATGTTGGCTTTTCCATTAAACTATAGCTTTAATTGAGTTGGCTTAGTTAATAGAACATTGACCAGATCCCCTTCTCTAACTCCCAGTTCTCTCCTTATTTCACCCCCACCCCGATTATGTCTCAGCCTCAGTCTGGAGTGAAGGGAATTTTTAGGTGTGTGCCTTACAAGTATATGTTTCTAAGACATAGGCACACTGTATTTCAATCTAAATTGCTTGGATAGTGCTCTTTAGGACGTTTAGAGATAAATCCCTGTGAAAAGTAAATTGAAACAGTAATGTCTGTAGCAGGAGACCTTTCTTAGTGAATAGCCAATAAGGGCTATGTGGATGTCTACACTACATGTGGCAGCATGATCTCTACATCTGTTTTGAAGTTCAGTTGTTGCCCAGGTCACATGTGCATTTCTTTAAGGGACTGACATCCATCCCTGCCCAGGATCCAGGTACAATAAGCTGGTAACTATAACTGGCTTACTCTTTTTGACTTAGAGATTGTTATACCTTGTCTTGGTTTGACTGTTGTTCCCATCAGTTCTGGTTCTCTTTAATATTGACAATATTGAGATTTCTATAAATTAGCAGCATGACAAAAGAACCTGGCATATTTAAACCTATAAATCTTGATTTCCTGGTCTTTTTCAAAGCTTTGTGGTTTAAATAGAGCATTAGTCTATGGTAGACATAAGCAGGACTTGTAAAAATTTTGACTATCAGAAGGCTTTCATAGGTCAGCTGAAGCTAAAATATTACCTCAGATGAGTCACTCTTTTAGAACCAGAAAATCCAGATCTGTTCTGGCTCTACTGGTGAGATCTTTCATAAATTTACATGGTTTCATTACATATCTTTAAAAAGGATAACAATTACTATGTGATTTCATTTACATGAGATATCCAAGGTAATCACATTCATAGAAACAGAGAGTAGAGCAGGGGCTGGAAGAGAGGGTTAAGTGGGATTTGCTTAATGGGCATAGAGTTTCAGTTTTGCAAGAAGAAAATGTTCTGGAGATCTGTTGTACAACAATGCAAATATGCTTAACACTACTGAACCATATAGTTAGAAATCGTGGCAATGGTAAATTTTATATTATGTTTTTATCACAATTTGACATTTAAAATAAAATTTTAAATGGATAGTGTACTGTTAATTGAGTGCTTCGTATGTGCCTGCAATGCGTTACCTCATTAAGTATCCACAAATCCATGAAGATAGGTAATAAGATGAAAGAACTTAGATTTAGAGAAGCAATTTACTGGCTAGTAAATGGCAGACCATTTTTGATCTAGATGTGACTCTAAAGCCACTCAAAAAACATATTGCCACCATCTAAACTTAAGGCAAGCTATCTCTAAAGCTTTTTAGCACTGATATCTATGATAACACAGAAACCAAGTTAGAAAAGTGCTTAAATGTTTAAGTGTCTGGAGATTACCCCTTTATCATTTATAATAAGTAAAAATTGCCATACTAGATTTAGTCTGTGGTATAGCAGGACCAAATGCTATTTATGGGAGGCCAAGGTATTAATTCACATATTAGAAAAGTTAAGGTATTAATAGTGATTGCTTCTGTGGGAAGACTTGGTAGAGACTCATGAAGGTCTTCACTTTTTCATTATATATTTTTGCTTTCTGAGTTTTTAATAAAAAGTATAACCTCTGTTTTGGGTTGAATTGTGTTCCCCAAATTTATATGTTAAAGCCCTAACCCCCAGTACCTTAGAATGTGGACGACTTTATTTGTAAAGATGATCATTGCACATATAATTAAATAAAATAAGGTCAGCTGGAGTACATGAGGCCCCTAATCCAATATGGTTTGGTGTCCTTATAAAAAGGGAAAATTTGGACACAGACACATACACACAGGGACAATGTCATGTGAAGGTAAAGGAGAGATTGGGGTGATACCTCTGTAAACTAAAGAATGCCAAAGATAGCCAGAAAAGCACCAGAAGCCAGGGAGAGCAGTGGAACAGATTATTCTTCATAGTCTCAGAAGGAACTAACCCTGATGACACCTTGATCTCATGGGGTGCCAGAAGAAGAAGAGGAAGAGCAAGAAACTGAAAACTTATTTGAACAAATAATGAAGGAGAACTTCCCCAATCAGACCAAGGAAATAGACTTCCTGGAAGTCCAGGAAGCTCAGAGAGTCCCAAAGAAGTTGGACCCAAGGAAGCACACATGAAGTCACATAATAGTTACATATTACCCAAGATTAGAGGTAAGGAGAGAATCTTAAAAGCAGCAAGAGTAAAGGAGACAGTTACCTACAAAGGAGTGCCCATAAGACTATCAGCTGTTTTCTCCAAAGAAATCTTACCAGCAAAAAGGGGCTGGGAAGAATCATTCAAAGTCATGAAAAGCAAGGACCTACATCCAAGATTACTCTATCCAGTAAAGCAATCATGTAGAATGGAAGGGCAGGTAAAGTACTTCCCAGATAAGGTAAAGTTAAAGGAGCTAATCATCACCAAGCCTTTATTATATGAAAAGTTAAAGAAAAAGAAGAAGATCAAGACTATGAACAGTAAAATGACAACAAACTCACAACTGTCAATAGCTAAACCTAAAAAACAAAATCAAAAACAACCAAAGCAAACAAGTAGAACAGGAACAGAATCACAGAACTGGAGATCACATGGAGGGTTATCAGTGGGGAGGGGAAGAGGGAGAATGGAGAAAGGGTACAGAGAATAAGAAGCATAATTAATAGGCAAAAAATAGACAGGGGGACGTTAAGAATAGTATAGGAAAGGGAGAGGCCAAAGAGCTTATATGTATGACCCATGGACATGAACTAAGGCGGGCAATCCTTGTGAAAGCAGGGACGCTGGGCGGAGGGGAATAAAGGGAAGAAAAATCTGGGATTACTACAATAGCATGATCAATAAAGTATACTTTAAAAGTGTGATAAATGTGTATTACAAAAATAAAAAGTTGCATGTAAAATTGTTTATCCAAAATGATAACTAACAGTATATATATATACATCAACCAAGATTGTATAATCTTGTTTAATATATATATAATATATTATATGTATAATATATATACATCAACCAAGATTAGCATGAAACACAGAAAATAGAAAAGCTTTGTTAGGAGTAATGGACACTAGGTAGATTTTTTTCATTTAATTTAAAAAAAATTGTTCATTTTAATTCATAGAACTATGATAATGTATTATTGTGGTTATAATGTTATCTTTTAAAAGTCAACTTTATTGACGCAAACTTTACATTCAATAAAATGTACCCTTTTAAAGTGTATGATTTGATAGTTTTGACAAATGTATAAATCCTTGTAGCCACCACTATAATCAAGAAATAAAATATTTCAAATACGAGGGAAAAGAAACAATGGAGCCCTGACCTGGCATGGCTCAGTTGGTTGGGCATTGTCCTGCAAAGCAAAGGGTAACTGGTTCGATTCCTTGTCAGGGCATATGCCTTGTCTGTGAGTTCAGTCTGCATTCAGGACATGTACGATTGATATTTCTCTCTCACGTTGATGGTTCTTTCCCTTGCTTTCTCCTTTTCCCTCTCTCTAACATCAAATCTTGCAAAAAAAAGAAACAGTGGAGATACAGAGAAAGCAAAGAATGCTGCAGTAAATCCTCATATATCAATAATCACCCTGAAGTAAGTGTATGCAATTCACCAATCTAAAGGCACAGAGTCCCCTGACCAGGTAGCTCAGTGGGTTGGAGTGTCATCCCATACACCAAAAGGCTGCAGGTTCAGTCCTGGTTGGGGTCCATATGGGAGGCAACCAGTCAATGTTTCTCTCATATCAGTGTCTGTCCCCTCCAACCCATCTAAAATCAATAAACATATCCTTGGGTGAGGGTTAAAAAAAAAAGGTGCAGAGTAGCAGGATGGATTAAAAAACAAGACCTGACTCTATGTTGCCTTCAACAGACTCATCTCAGCTACAGAGATAAACATAGGCTCAAAGTGAAGGGGTGAAAGATGACACTCCAAGCAAATGACATCCCCAGAAAAGTTAATTAGCCGTACTTATATCAGACAAAATAGTTTTGAAGATAAAAAAGATAATGAGATAAAGATAGAAATTAAATAATGACAAAGGGGACAATTCATCCAGAAGACATAGCACTTAGCAATATATATGCACCCAACCTGGAAGTACCAAAATTTATAAAGCAATTACTAATAGACCTAAGGGGAAGAACTGACAAAGTTACAGTTATAGTAGGGGACCTGAATATCCGTGTACATCAATGAATAGAACATCTAAACAGAAGGTGAAAAGGAAATGTGGGCCGTGAATGACATTAGACCAAGTGGACATAATCTGTATTTATAGAACTTTTCTTCCCGAAATGACAGAATATGCATTCTTTTCAAAAGCACATGGAACATTCTCAAGGACAGACCATATATCAGGGCACAGAAGTAGCCTCAATAAATTTAAGAAAATTGCAATCATACCAAGCATATTTTCCTACCACAGTGGTATGAAACTGGAAATAACTGCAGAAAGAAAGCTGGTAAAATCATAAATGTGTGGAGATTAAGCAACATGCTATTGATCAAGTATTGGGTCAGAGAAGAAATAAGAGATCAAAAGATAAATAGAGACAAATGAAAATGAAAATAGAGCAAGCCAAAATTTTTGAGAGGCAGCAAAGTGGTACTAAGAAGTTTATGGCATTACAGGCTACGTCAAGAAATAAGAAAAATCTCAAATAAACAATTTAAAATACATCTTAAAATAGAAAAAGAACAAAAGAATTCCAAAGTCAGTAGAAATAATAAAAATTAGTGCAGAAGTAAGTGAAATAGGGAACAAAAAGACAATAGAAAAAAATAATGAAACAACTGGTTCTTTGAAACGATAAATAGAATTGACAAACCTCTTACTGGACTCACTAAGGAAAAAAGAGAAAAGACTCAAATCAGAAATGAAAGAGTAAAAGTTACAACGGACACAACAGAAGTACAAAGGTTTATACAAGAATACTATGAAAGGACATACGCCACCGAATTTGGTAACTTAGAAGAAATGGACATATTCGTAGAAATATATAACCTCTTTATACTGAACCATGAAGATTGGAAAACTGATCACTAGTCAGAAAATTAAAATAGTAATCAAAAAACTCCCCATAAATATAAAAGCCCAGCACCACATGACCTCACTGGTAAATTCTACAAAACATTCAAAGAAGACTTAATACCTGTTTTTCTTAAACTCCTCCCAAAAAATTTAAGAAGAGGGAATACTTCTTAACTCATTTTATGAGGCTGACATTACCCTGATTCCAAAACCTGGCAAAAAAAGAAAAACTTACAGGTCAGCATCTCTAATGAACATAGATGCAAAAAATCCTAATGAAAATACTAGCAAATTAAAACAATATATCACCTTCACGTGGGGTTCCTTCCAGGGGTGCAAGGATGGTTAACATCCACACATTAATCAGTGTGATACAGCACATTAACAAAGTAAAAAATGAAAACCATGTTATGTCAATAGATGCAGAGAAAGCACTTGACAAGATATAACATCCATTTATGATTGAAACACAACATGGACATAGAAGGAAAATACCTGACATAATAAAGACCATATATGACAAACCCTTGGCTAATTCACTCAGTGGTGAAGAACCGAAAGCATTTCCTCTAAAATCAGGAACAAAACAAGTATGCCTACTCTCACTGCTGTTATTCAACATAATACTGGAAAGCCTACCCTGAGCAATCAGGCAAGAGAAAGAAAGAAAAAGCATCCAAATTATGAATGCAGATGACATGATTCTATATATAGAAAACTGTAATGACTCCACCAATAATAAGAAACAATAAACAAATTATTAAATGGTAAAATTGCAGGATACAAAGCCAATGTACAAAACTCTGTTGCATTCCTATATACTGAAATTTATTTTGTCTCATATTAAAAAAAAAAAAATTGGAAGAGGGCAGCCAAGTAGGTGGAAGCTGAACCCACTTGCTCATGCCCCCAGCATGGATTGTTGGCTGATCTTCTGACAAGTGACCTGAACAATCATCATAATTTCAGCTGATATGAATTTTTGAAGCCAAGGAGTACAGAGGATGCTTTGTACCACCCAATGAAAGATTTTATAAGCTTAAGGGGAAATACCTTGTGTGAGGCACCTGCAGCAGAGAGGAGACCAGACAGAAAGCAGAGCTTCCTCCTCACCTGGAGGGAGGATCTCCAGTCCCACACAAGGAACCCCCCAGCCTAAACGGGAGAGAGCTAGGAGGATATAGAGTCTAGGAACCTCAGGCTGCACATAAACACAGAGCAGCATGTCCATAGCTGCAGCACCAACCAGGAGTGTTCCAGAGAGAAATTCTGTCTCCTAAAACTGTCGGAGGCACCAGCTGGCTATGGCCAGCCCTGACTGAGAAAGACTTTTTGCTTTCGGGGGTGGCGACTATGCAGGGTACTGGGCAGTGACTCAACTTTGCAGTGTGGGTGCCTCATAGAGACTTTTTAAGAGGGAAGCTGAAATGTGGCCGGGCAGGGACTGAGTGTGCATGCAGTGCCCTTGCCAGCAAAGAAATCAGATTGAAAGTGCAGTTTGTATATACAATCCAGCTGGGGAAAAAGATCAGAAAGCTGCATGGTGAGGGGATTGTGGGACCCCAACCAGTGCAACGGGGAAGTGGGAGGCTGCATGCAGAATGGAGAGTATTGGTCTGAGTTTCCTGAGAGAGCAGTGGGCTGAGAGTTAGAGGGGCAAGAGCTGAGTGCCTAAGACTCTTTGCAGCCAGGCAGGTCCCCTCACACTGCGGAGGACAAAGCTCTGGGAAGAGGAAGGTGTGCCCAATGCCCACCTGCAGGATTGCAAACTCCACAGGACAGTAAGGCCAGGCTCAAGAACCCACTGCCGCGTACATATCCACAGGGGAAAGAGAATCTCCAAAAGAGCCCTTTCTAAACTTTTCTCAGATGAGAAAAGCTACACTGGTTCCTGCTCGGTCCCTATTCCACTGACAACAGCGGAACAGAGAGATTAGAAATTGGCACAGAAAGGGGTATTCCAGGCCCTGCCTAGTCTCAGCTCTTATACAGAGCTGCTATCAGAGCCAAGCAGGAAAGAGCTGACCGTTTTACAGAGATTGGCCCCTCACATGAAACAGCTAATTCATCAGAAACTATACATTATTGGAAATAATCTGAGACAAACCAAGACGTGTGGTGCAGGGTGGTGGAACATACTCACCATCTTTCCTGAAGACTGAACAGAGCTTCCCAGGGGAGAAACAGGGATTCCACCCTCCTGATTGCACCAGAATCCTCTCTAGAGGCAGGTAGAGGTGGTTCACATGGCGCTGTCAGATGTTGGATGAACCACTGTTGGGCCTTGTTGTGATGAAAAGCCAGCAGGGCATGAAGAAGATAGCTACAGATAGTGGTTCTCTTGTAGCCTTGAACTGGCTGCCTAAAGCTAGACTAAGACACCATTTGACATTACTAGAGACAGATCCAGAAGGAGAAGACAGTAGGTAAATACCAGACTCTGCTGAGATGAATACCACCTTGTTCTTTTTCATTATTTGTTTTATTTTTCTCTTGCATGACTTTTTAACATTTTTTCTTTTTCTTCACATTTGTTCCTATTATTTCACTATTTTTTATTTAGTTTTATTTCATATCTCATATTTTACTCTTCCTTTCTCTTATTCCATTTTGCCTTCTTCGCTCCCTTTCTTATTTTTCTCCATCCTTATTAAACTTTGCTTATTTGTTTTTGATATTACAGTTTTGGTTGGGGGGTATTTTCGGTCATGCAGGTTTTGTTTGCTGGGTTGTTTTGTTCTGGCAGCACTTGAACAACAGCATACAAGACATGGTGGGGGTTGTTACTCTCAGTCAACCAGCTGGGGGGAAAATCTACCAATGAGTGAGCCAACAACCAAAACCGAGTTACAACAAGGGAGCCCACATGATCCAGGAGACTGCACCACCAAGTCCCACAGGATTTCCACCCACGAAGACAGGGTATTAAAGCAGATCAATCTAATATGCAGAAACAAACAAAAAGACTTACCTAAAATGGGGAGACAAAGAAACAACACCCAACTGAAAGGAGAAAAGTAATCCCCTGAAAGAGTGCTAAATGAAATTGGAGCAAGCAATCTATCAGACATAGAATTCAATAACAGGTACAAGGATGCACAAGAAACTCAGTGAGAACTATGAGGACTTGATGGTGGTTACAAAGAACTTAGTGGGAACTACATCAGCATAAAAAAAGGGCATAAAAACTATAAATAAGAACAGGGAGGAAGTGAAGAAGACTATCTGAAAGGAAGAATAAATTGGAAGGAATTAAAAGCAGGCTAGATGAAGCAGAGGATCAAATCAGCAAGCTGGAAGATGAGGTAGAAAGAAAAAACCCAGTCAGAGCAACAAAATGAAAAAAGAGTCAAAAAGGATGGAGATTGTTTAGAGGAGCTTCAGGACAATGTGAAACATAACAATATCCATATCATAGAGATATCAGAAGGAGAAGAAAAGGAACAAGGGATCAAAAACATGTTGAAAAAATAATGACAGAAAACTTCCCTTACTTGGTGAAGGAAAAAGTCACACAAGGTCAGGAAGCAAAAGGATCCCAATCAAGATGAACCCAAAGAGGCCCCACTCTAGGACACATCATAATTCAAATGGCAAAATTTAAAGACAAATAATCTTAAAGGCAGCAAAGGAGAAACAGCTAGTAGTAACACATGCGAAAGCTCCGATATGGCTATAATCTGATTTCCCAACAGAAACACTATAAGCAAGAAGGGAATGGTATGAAATATTCCAAATAATAAAAAGCAAAAACTTGCAATAAAGACTGCTGTGCACAGCAAGGCTCTCATTTGAAATGGAAGGTGAAATAAGGACCTTCCTAGAGTAAAAAATGGCTAAAAGAATACATCTCTGCCAAACCAGCATTGCAAGAGATGCTAAAAGGACTGCTTTAAGAAGATGAACACAGAGAGATAGGAGTACAGGCACAAGGGAAAAGTGAATAAATACCTATCAATAATAACCTTAAATGTAAATAGATTAATGTTCTAATCAAAAGATATAGGATAGCTGAATGGATAAGAAAACATGACCCGCTTACATGCTGTCTACAGAGACTCATCTCAGAACAACAGATCTACACAGGCTGAAACTGAAGAGATGGAAAAAATATTCTAAGCAAATGGACATAAAAAAAAAGGCTGTGGTAGCAATTCTCATATCAGACAAAATAGACTTCAAAACAAAGGCCATAATAAAAGACAAAGAAGGTCACTGCATAATACTTAAGGGAATTGTTCAACAAGAGGATATAACCCTTGTAAACATACATGTACCCAACATAGAACCATCTAAATACATCAAGAAAATCTTGGGGGACTTTAAGAAGGAGATCAACAGCAATACAGTCATTTTAAGGGATTTTTACACCCCACAGTCAACAGTGGATAGTTTGTCCAAACAAAGAATCAACAAGGATATTATGACATTGAATGGCACCATAGATCAAATGGATTTAATTGATATTTACAGAGAATTTCACCCCAAAGAAGCAAAATATATATTCTTTTCAAATGCACATGGAACATTTTCAAAGATAGACCCCATGATAGGACACAAAAGAAGCCTCAACAAATTCATCAAAATTGAAATCATACCCAGCATCTTCTCGGATTACAATGACTTGAAACTAGAAACTAACCTCAAGGAAAAACTCCAAACATTCAAATACATGGCAACTGAATAACATGTTCTTAAATAATGAATGGGTTAGCAACGAGATCAAGGGAGAAATCAAAAAGTACCTGAAAACAAATGAAAATGAACACACAACAGCCCCAAACCTGCAGGACACAGTGGAGGCAGTTGTGAGAGGGAAGTCCATAGCAATACAGACCTACCTAAAGAAGATAGAAAAATCTCAAATAAACAACCTAATACCATATCTAAAAGAACTAGAGAAACAACAACAAACAAAGGCCAGAGCAAGTAGAAGAAAGGAAATAAAGTCAGGGCAGAATTAAATGACATAGAGACTAAAATTAGAACAGTTCAAAGGATTGGTGTATCTAGGAGTTGGTTCTTTGAAAAGATAAACAAAATTGACAAACAGGTTTTTAAAAAAGATTTTATTTATTTATTTTTACCGAGGGGGAAGGGAGGGAGAAAGAAAGGAAGATAAACATCAATGCGCGGTTGCCCCTCACATACCCTGCACTGGGGGCCTGGCCTGCAATCCAGGCATGTGCCCTGACTAGGAATGGAACCAGTGCCCCTTTGGTTCACAGCCTCGCACTCAATCCACTGAACCACACCAGCCAGGGAAAAATGGACAAACCCTTAACTACTCTCATTAAGAAAAAAAGAGATGATCCAAATAAATAAAATCACAAGAAAAGAGAGGTAACAACTGGTACCACAGAAATACAAAGGATTGTTAAGAAATTACTGTGAACAGCTATATGCCAAGAAATTGAATAACCTGGTCGAAATGGATAGATTTCTAGAAACAAAATCCTCCACAACTGAATCAAGAAAGCAGAAAGCCTGAATACACCAGTAACAACTAACAAATTGAAACAGTAATTAAAAAACTCCCGGCACACAAAAGCCCTGAACCGGCTGGCTTCAATAGCGAATTGTACCAAACATTCAAAGAAGAACTAACTCTTGTCCTTCTCAAACTATTCCAAAACACTCAAGAAGAGGGAAGACTTCCAAACCCTTTTTATGAGACCAGTATTATCCTAATTCCAAAACCAAGTAAAGACACAACAAAGAAAATTAACAGGCCTATAACTCTGATGAACATAGATGCTAAAACCTGCAATAAAGTATTGGCAGTCCAGAGCCAGCAATACATTAAAAAGATCATACACCATGATCAAGTGGGATTTACCCTGGGGATGCAAGGATGATACAGTATTCACAAATCAATAAATGTAATACACCACGTAAACAAAATGAAGGACAAAAATCCCATGATCATATCAATAGATGCTGAAAAAGCACTTGATAAAATCCAGCACTCATTTGTGATAAAAACACTCAGTAAAGTGGGAGGGGAAGGAGCATACCTCAATATAATAAAGGCCATATATGAGAAGCCTACTGCCAATATCATAGTCAAAGGGCAAAAACTAAAGGCTTTTCCCTTAAGACCAGGAAGAGGACAAGGGTGTCCGCTTTCACCACTCTTATTCAACATAATGCTGGAAGTTCTACCCACAGCAGTCAGATAAGAAAAAGAAATAAAAGGCATCCAAATTGGAAAGGAGGAAGTAAAACTTGTCATTGTTTGCATATGACATGATAGTGTACCTAGAAAACTCTGTAGTCTCCACCAAAAAACTGCTCGACCTAATAAGTGAACTTGACAGAAATAGCAGGGTACAAAGTCAATATTCTGAAATCGATGGCATTCTTTTACACCAACAATGAACTACCAGAAAGAGAAACTGGAAAAAAAAAATCTCATTTACTATAGCAACAAGAAAAATGAAGTACGTAGGAATAAATTTAATCAAGTAGGTAAAAGACAACTCGGAAAACTATGGAACGCTGAAGAAACTGAGGGAGATACAAATAAATGGAAGCATATACCATGTTTCTGGATTGAAAGAATTAACATCATTAAAGTATCCATAGTATCCAAAGCAGTCTATCAATTTAACACAATTCCTATTAAAATACTAATGGCATATTTCAAAAAGTTATATGGAACCAAAAAAGAACATAAATAGCCTCAGCAGTCTTGAGAAAGAAGAATAAAGTTAGAGGGATAACAGTACGTGATATAAAACTATAATACAAGGCCAGTATAATCAAAACAGTCTGGTCCTGGTATTAGAACAGACACATAGGTCAATGGAAGAGAATAGAGAACCCAGAAATAAAACTATGTCTCTGTGGCCAATTAATATTTGACAAAGGGGCACGAGTGTATAATGGAGTATAAATAGTCTCTTCAATAAATGGTGTTGGGAGAACTCAACTGGTACATGCAAACAAATGAAACTAGACTGCCAACGTACGCGATACACCAGAATAATTCAAAATGGATAAAAGACTTAAATGTAAGTCAGGATATCCTGAAAGTCCTAGTGGAAGACATAGGCAGTAAAATTCAGATATCCCACATAGCAGTAGTTTTGCCAATATGTTTCCTAGAGCAAGGGAAATAAAGGGAAAAAAATAAACAAATGGGACTGTATCAAGTTTAAGTGCTTCTGTATGGCCAAAGAAACCATCATCAAAATGAAAAGGGAACCGACCATCTGGGAGAACTATTCACCAATGATACATCAGACAAGGGTTTAGTCTCCAAAAAATATAAAGAACTCATGCTACTCAACACTAGGAAGGCAAACAATCCAATTAAAATATGGGCAAAGGACCTGAATAGACACTTCTCCAAGGAGCACATATAAGAGGGCCCATGGACATCTGAAAAAATGCTCAACATCACTAACCATCGGAGATGCAAATAAAAAACACACTGAGGTATCATCTCACACCTGTCAGAATGACTATCGTTAATAAACAAGTGCTCGGAAGGATATGGAGAAAAGAGAACCCTAGAACCCTGTTAAGGGGAATGCAGAGTGGTGCAACCAGTGTGGAAAACAGTATGGAGTTAACTCAAAAAATTAAAAATGGAACTGCCTTTTGACCCAGTGATTCCACTGCTGGGAATATACCCTGAGAATCCCAAAACGCCAAAAGAACTGACGCAGCCCTATGTTCATAGCAGCGCCATTTGCAATAGCCAAGCTTTAGAAATAAGAAACAGCCTTAGTGCCCATCAACAGATGAGTGGGTTAAGAAACTGTGGTACATTTACACAATTGAATACCACACAGCTGAAAGAGAGGAGGAATTCCTACCTTTTGTGACAGCATGGTTGGAACTGGAGGCTATCATGCTAAATGAAATAAGGCAGGTGAAAAAATAAATACCATGCGATCTCACTTATAAGAGGAATCTGATGAACAAAATAAACTAATGAGCAAAATAGAACCAGAGACATGGAAACATGGAACAACTAATAGCCGCCCAAGGGAAGGGGGAGGGGGATAATGGTGGAAAGAAGGGGATGGGATTAGTCAAAGAACATGTATGAATGACCTGTGGACATGGACAACAGTGTGGGGATTGACTGTGGGGTGTGGGGTGGGCTGGGTAGAGGTGAACCAAGGGGATAAAATTGGGACAATGGTAATGGAAATAACAGTAATTTAAAAATGAAAAAATAAAAGCGAAAAACACCCTAGCAGGTGTGTGGAACCCGTGGTCTGTGGGCTGCATGCAGCCCAGGATGGCTGTGAATGCAGTTCAACACAAAATCGTTAACTTACTTAAAACATTATGAGTTTTTTTTGTGATTACATGTTCCGCTTTGTATTTAATGTGCGGCCCAAGACAACTCTTCTTCTTCCAGTGTGGCCCAGAGAAGTTGTATCATGTTTTATTTTCATTTACAGTTGATTTACATTATTAGTGTCAGGTGCACACCCCAGTGATTAGAAATTACAAAACTTAAGTGATCATCTCGATAAATCTCACACCCGTTAGCCACCATACATAGTTATTAGACTATTATTGACTGTATCACCTATACTGTACTTTAGATCCCCATGACTATTCTGTAACAACCAATTTGTACTTCTTAATCCCTTCACCTTTTGTGCCCATCCTCCTAACCCCCCTTCCATCCAGTAACCATCAGAGTGTCTCTACGATTGTTTCTGTTCTGTTTGTTTGTTTTTTAGATTCAATTATTTATTGCCATTTTATTGTCCATTATTTTAACTACTTCTTTTTAAAGAAGATCCTTTAACATTTAACACCCCCACATGTGGGTGTGGGACCAGCCTGTTCTGAGTTTCTTCCCCTCCTACCAGTCTCGATGTGGTTTCTGGCAGTTCTAAATGATGGTTATTCTGTAGTTCAGTTGTAATTTTGTTGTGGTTGTGCAGGGAGACAACTACTGTGTTTACCTATGCAGCTATCCTGACCAGAAGTCCATATTAAAGTAACTTAAATGCAGTGACATTTGGAGGCAAAAGATCATAATTTACATGCCAAGAGTCATGGCAAATGATATGAAATCCGAAACCATGGGTTTGAATCTTGGCCCTGCTACTGATGAGCTGTGTATTAGTTTCCTATTGCTCATTTTAAACAAATTATCACAAATTTAGTGGCTTAAACAATACAACAATTTTATCCTGCCATTCTGGCAGTCAGAATTCCAAATGTATCTCACTGGGCTAAAATTAGGTGTCTACATATCTGCATTCCATTTGGAGGCCCTGGGGAGAACCTATTTCCTCGTACTTTTCAGCTACTAGAGGCCACCCAACATTCCTTGGCCCCTTTCTCCATCTTCAGAGCCAGCAAGTTCTTCCGAGACTGCCACCTCTCTTGTTATTCCTCTTTTGCTTCCCATATCTACTTTTAAGAACCCTTATGATTATACTGGATAATCTAAGGCGATATACCTATCTTAAAGTCAGCTGATTAGCAACTCTAATTCCATCTACAACCTTAATTCCCTTTTGCTATGTAAAGTAACATATTTACAGGCTCCAGGGACTGGAACATATGTGCATACATGTGCACAGTTACCGTAAACTTAGTGCTTGTATTTAGTCACATGGGCAACTCGAGTAGCTTTATCATCTATGAAAGAGTAATAACAATAATACCACCCACCTCTATTTTTAGGTGCACAGTATTTTTGGAGGACTTTTAAAAATATAAACAATTTGAACACGCTGCAGGTGTTATTTTTGTTACAATTTATACTGAAGTCAGTATATGATACAGAAGGACACTTAAAGGCTCATATCCACTTTAATCTTTTGTCTGCGTATCCGTATATCACGGACCTTAAAATTCAGGAGATACGTATGAATTTTAGCACAGTTTGTATAATGTATATAAACAAGATATTCAAAGTATGTATTACACAGTTTCTGATCCCCATTTCATTCTTTTAAGCTAACTATTGGGGATAGTAACTTTATGGGCCCAAGACCTGTGGCTCTCTTGAAAACTTCTTAAACCTGAAATTGTATTAGATTTATTTCTTTAAAAAAAGAAAAAGAAAATGGCCTCCTATAAGATGATAGTGATATAATAAAGCATATTATGGGTGACTCATCACTTTGAAAGGCTTATGGAGTAATAGAAGTCATTTAAATGATTTAATACTTTCATGTCCTTGCTCCCTCCCTGAAAAGTTTATTAGAAGATGGAGATGAAGAGCCACACCAAAACGTTGCAGTCAGAGAGACTGTTTTTCATATATAGTTTAATCTGTGTGAGTAAAATGGAAAAATAACAACAAAAAAATGAACTCTCAAACTGGAGGCTTTTAACTCAAACGCATAACTTTATTACCTAAATGTGTATATTTATTCTTTTGTTTTCCCATTCCTGGAAAAAAGTAAAATTTGTTCAATTAAGCCTCTAAATACAAACTGCTTTATGGTTGTAAAATCAGTTCATGGCTCACACAGCTTTGTGTCACTTCTTATCATTGTAAAATTTTATTATAGCTAAAGTATGTAATGAGGTAGGTAGAGAGAGATAGACACACAGACACACACATACAGAGACACTTAGGATAGTCCCTTCTACTCCCTGTCCCATCACCGAGTAGTGGAGCTGCCCAAAGTTCACAATAGCATACCTCCGGGAGAAATGGGAAATGCTAAGTTTCCTGGAGGCCCGCAGAGTTTGAAACTGGTTTTCTCAGTCTCAGTATTGTGGTTTTGGAGATTTCATGGCTGTTTGAGGTATATTTGGGAAAGAAGGATCCTCATTCCTTGCCTGACCTAAGCAAATAATCTCCAAGGACTTTGATCACTGGGAAGAGGGAAACGAGACTGTCATCTGTCCTCCAGATGAAAGGTTCGTCTTGGCAGGAGCCTTACAGAATAGGGTCACAATTTTTTGGTTGTTTTGATTTTATGCTTCTAGAAAGTATCATTTAAAAAACTCGTATGGTGGTTTGTTTTATTCCTTGGGTTTCTTTCCTTTTTAGTGATAGAAGCCAATGCCAGGTATCTGTGTGAGCTCATTCACGCACCCCTCCCATGGCAGGGGCTCTGCTGTAGATTGGTTTAGGCGGAGGATTGGAGGGCTTCCTTACCCATCTTTGGGCTAAGCCAGCCTGTCAATTTCTGGTTGAGCTGACTTGTCCTTTTATGTTTTTTCCTTTAAAAAAAGACTTAAAACTTTTATATTACCTTGGCTCCTACAGAGAAGACCTGCTATGCTGCAGTAATAGCTTCCCCAGTGGGGGTGGGCGGGTGGGGGTGGGGGAGTTTTTGAGCCAGGACTTGATTGCACGCCCAATCATTTTGTTCACATCCTTTTCTGAATGCCTGTTCTGAGTGTCCTGACTGACATTTACACACCACCTGAAATCATGCTTCTTGAAAAGTGTGTCTTTTAAGCCACATTACTATTGTGAACAAAATAAGAGTGGAAAGCAAGTCTGATAGAAAACAAAGTTTAGGGGTTAAAAACCTGCAGAATTTTACAACTGCTATATTGTTGTATCTCCCCGTAAGGGTAAATTATTCCTTGGTATATGTTTAACCTACATCTTAACTACTTATTAAGGGGTTTAACTTGGGCTGTGTATCTTTTTCAAGAGGATCAAAAGGGAATTTGGAGTGGCATATCTGCTTTTGAGGTAGTGTTAAATGTATGGTAAGTTAAACTATTTTGGTGGAAGTCGAAAGTATAATATTAAAAGTGTCTAGTTTTCTAGCCATTTTTGCACATTAAAAATAACTTACTATTCATATTCAGTGGTTTTCTTGTTTAACAGTGTAGGGCACTTGCCACAACACATGCAACAGATTATAAAAAAGACTGCAAATTTAATAATTACAACATGGCACAGCCCGCACTGGCAGATACTGGAGTACAGCACTCTTTAATCACGGTGCTTCCCATAGTGTGGGTGGTCACGGTCCGCAGACATTTCAGGCAGTCCAGTCCCCTTGCGAGGGGGATTGTGAAGCAGAGCACAAGTAAACAGCATTCCACAGGCTTTTCAGGATTTTCATTTTAAGAAAGCATAGCACTGCTTTTAAGTTGCTTTTCCTTTTTCTTTCCTTCTCCAGACTCCTCCTTTAAATTTTTATTGTTTAGACTGCTTTTATTAGAAGAAATCTTACTGCATGTGCTTTTGCTTTCTTTTTCCAGCCTTTTTTTTTTTGCAATAAAGCAAAATATGTTTAACACTTCAAAAGTCTATTTCAGCATAAAAGGTGAAAATGATCAGTAGGATATTGTGATCATTAGAAGTTAGCAACTTCTCATAGTAAGCCTTGGTAAAAAGAATTTAATCAATTATTTCCTTATTTTATTTTTTTAAACATTTCACTTCTGCCTCTAAATTAGTTCCTTTGATGTTTGATGGAATGAAAATTTGAATAATTTGCGAAGGTTTTCTTCCTCATGCAAAAATGTTGTCCTTGCTAGCCTATTTTATTCTTTAATATTCTATTTCCCCTTTTTTAAGTTTTTATTGTCCTAGTCTTTAATGTTTATGAGTATTTATGAAAGAAGCAAGTGATGGAAATGTGAAGTCACTGGTTTTTGCCCATTTAGTTCATGAGAATTATAGAGTTTATTAAACTCTTGGTCAATTTCTCTAAGGTGGAGTTACTTTAAATAATAAAAGTGTACAAATGGTAGTGTCTTATCTAGGCTTTAACATTTTTTCTCTGAAAGAGTGAGTTTTCAAAGAAAGACTTGGAAAAATATAGAAATGTTAATAAAAGAGCAGCTACTACTACAAATGTGTACTCCTACCCCCTTTTAATTTCCTTAATGGGACACTGTCTTATTACTTGCAAGTATAGACAAGCTGTTCCTAATCCGTATACATAAAGTTATAGAGGGGCTACTTCTAGTCTTCATATATAAAATTATAGACAGACTGTTCCTAGTCATCATTTTATAAATAAAACATAATATTGGATATTTTATATTACATAATTAATATATAAAGGAGGTATGTAAAAAATAGTTTGCAGAGTTGTATATCATAAGATATAAATCCCTAAAAGTCATATTATACTGTACTTTTTCCCATAAGCTGATAAAAAATGAATTGCTTACAATTATAATTTATAATGACATTGTGAAAACTAACTTTAAGATATGCCTTTTAAAAGGAATAACTTCCTTTTAAAATCATACCTGTAAAAAAAATCCAGTGATATACATAGATTTTTGGAGAATTTTATTGTTGTTCATGAAAGCGTTTTAAAAATACTTTAGTCATTTTCATTTATGATAAAGCTAATCTAATTCTCTGTTCTGATGCTGCTTGCCAAGCTTTAGATCACAACGGCTTAATTTAAGAAAAAAAATTGCTGGCTAATCCCCTTTGGTATTTTGGAGCTATTTTGGGCACCCTTTGTTCTGTGGTACGTTATAGTCTGTTTATGGGGAGCCATCGGGTGTTTGATGTGGGACCCTCTGGCAGAGGGGATTGGAACTTGAGAGTCTGGGTGCAACTGGGACAAGTTAAGGATGCTGAATTTAACTTTCTTTTGGAATTGTCTTTCATCTATAAATTGAAGGATTACATTTAATTTTATATGGAGTAGGGGTGAGGCAGGTTGGTTTTGGTTTTGGAAATTACCATTTGGAGTTTAATAACCATATCAAAAGCAGGGATATCGACATTTTTAATTTTAATATTATTGGTTAACATACACCTATGGTTGAGCATTTAGTCTCCCTTTTCCTGAGCTTCCTGAGAGCCTCAGAATTTGCCTTAAGACACCAGGGTAAACCTTTCTTAACAGAAAATGCGCCTAAGACTCCTTTAATGCCTCATTTCAGGCTCATTTTGTGGTTCCCACAGAGTGGGTTGCATGAGGTTCGGCAGTTTTATTCACAGACATGCTTTAAAAACATTTCCCCAGTTACCAATATCTAATTAAGCTGATAATATCCTCATGGCAGGGATATATTGGTTTATATAGATGTAGCCCCTTGAACTCCATTCATTAAAAAAAAAAAGCCTAGCAATATGGAGACATAAATAATATAAAAACTAGAATAGGAGACTATGTGTTCTATATATAATTTTTTATGATTTCTTTAATGAAACCAAAGCATGAATGTATTACATGAATTAAGACACTATTCTTGAAATCAGTTTCCTTTCCTGGCCTTTGGCCTATAAAGAACATGTTAGCATATATCAGCTTGGTGTTTATATGCTCCTGGTGATATTTATAATCCTGTACCCCCGTCACAGTACCCTAAGCATAAATATTCATCATTGTGTTTTGTGTTTTTGATTAGCGGCTCTCAAAATTTGGTCCAAGGACCCTGGGGTCTGTAAGACTCTTTCAGGATATCTGCCACGTCCTTCCTTTTCTAACTTTGTATCTTTGTGATGCTGGATTTTCTTCATAAATTGAACCAAAGCAAGATATCACAACAGTGAATGCAGCAATAGATAATGAGAACACGGCTGTTTTCTATTAAGCCAAACAATAAAGAGATTTGTGGGGGGGAGAAAAGTTAAACCATGCCACCGTTTTGGAAAATATAGGGTATTTTTTTTCCCATAAAGAATGTTTCTCTTAACATGTATGAGGGGGGACTCAGATAAAATCAGAATTATGTTCTGGAGGGCGAGCTCCTTGTAGTCCAGGCTTCCCCCATTAGGTAAGTGTTCTAGGAACCCATCCGTGTCAGTGTGCCCACAGGTGTTGGTGTGAGAAGCTGCATTTGGCTTCAGTAAATTTTTTCGAAGACTCACAGCATTTGCCCATTTCATGATGGTTATTTAGGAGTACACCTGCCCAAACCATGCTGAGTGTTCAGCAGTTTTTGAACAAAAATGGCATGACCCCCATGCCCGACCCTCCCTATTCACCCGATCTTGCCCCAAGCGACTTTTCATTTTTGTTTCCCCAGATGAAAAATATCCTCAAAGGGAAACGTTTTGCCATTGTGGAAGAGGTGAAACAAAAAATGGCAAAAGCACTAAAAGGCATCAAAATTGATGAGTTCAAAAACTGTTTTGAGCAGTGGGAAAAAGTCTCGGGTATATTGCATCAAATGGAGAATACTTCGAAATGACTGAAGTTTAAACATGTAAGAATAAATAACACAATTTTTTATAAATAAAGTCCATTTTTGGCCCCCCCTTGTAAATGGCTTATTATTATTTCTAATGATTTAATAGACAATATTTAAAAAATTTCTGAGTTTTAATTACTAATATAGTAAATATTAATAGATAAAACCCATGTAAACAAAATCTCTTTGGGTCCTAAGACTAGAAAATTTAAGAACTTGTATTGTAGATATTGTGACTATTGCTGTAGATCTAAAATCAATCTTCCATTGGCTTCTCTGAGAGCCTTACCTAAGTGAGCCTCTAAAATACATGAAATTAGCCCCACAGTCATGAGGTTTTAATTAACCATTTTCTTTACATTTTCAAGACAGTTCTATGTTCTGTCTTTATAAATGAAGTGTCTAGCAAGAACACTGCCATGTCCTCTTGTAAATTTAACTAGACATAAGTTACAGAGCTATGGTTACTTTTATTTATTTAACTGATATTTCTGTGTAGTTTGACACAGTTGTCACCCATCTGCATTTTAATATATGACTTTTACCAAACATTGTAGATTGCCATCTTTCATATAAGACTATGGCAATAATAGAACCTATGGTAATTATAATAAGCATAAAACACATTTTTCTTATGTGTAGTTGAGATGTTCCTAATCACATTTGCCTCAGTTACCTAATATTTTTTATTCTTCATTGATTTTTAGTTTGGTGATGAAGTAGAAAGAAGAGAATAACCTGGCAAAATAACCATTATTTTTGCCCTTATACTAACTTTAAATCTTTTCTTTTAGTTTATCTTGTTTGTTAACTAATCCTTTAGAATGTGTTTACTTCTGATTTGGAAGGGGCTAATTGCCCTATCCAAAGCAAACTTCTGTATTAGAAATGGAGTCAGGTAAAATCTGATCTGGTTTCTTTGTCTCAATTAATTAAGTAATTATCCTCACCAGAAGACATTTTTTTCATTGCTTTTAGAGAGAGAGGAAGAAGGGGAGAGGGAGAGAAACATTGATCTGTTGCCTCTCACATGCACTGCTGCCAGGGGCCAAATCCACAACCAAGGCATGTGCTCTGGCCAGAAATGGAACCTGCACCTTTCAGTGTTTGAAATGACACTCCAACCAACTGAGCCACATTAGCCAGAGTTCTTTGCCTCTGTTTGTACTTACTACCTTAAATCTTTTCAACAAGTGATCGATTGCTTATCTTTTCAGCGTCTCCAGAAAAAAAAGTATCCACTGGCAGGTAATGGCAGGGTTGATTCACTGATCTGTTCGTGAACTTCTGCCTGGTGCTGAGAGAACTGGCTCTTTCTTAGATGGACCTCTCTCAGGTTAACACCCTGTCCTCTCTTCTAGGACATCACTGCCACCACTGGGGAGTTTCCCAGTTCTTCACACAGCCAGCAACACCGTGGAGTCTTCCATTTAGTCTCCAGTTAAATGGATGGGGAAGAAGTTGTCCTGTGAGCTTAATACAGCAGTTTTATATATTTGGCATTGTAGGTGATTTGCATGATAATGAGCTTATTATTCTGGCTGTTGAGTTCTGCCAAAATCCTAATTGATTTTTTTCAGTTTTCTCCCAAGATTATAGTAGTCAAGAACCATCTGCCTTCTGTATTACATGGGTACAGCTCTTAATGCTTCTTTAGGTAAGCAAAATGTAGCCGTGTATCTTTTATAGAAATTAATGCAAGATAATCTGAGGTTGGGAGTGTATTAAGGGACTTGGTTTCTGGAAATACATTTTAAACTTGGAAACCTTTTAAACCTGCTATTACTTATCACTTAAAAATAGATATATAAAACCGTCTAAGTAGGTGGCCTCTGTGTCTTGGCTAGCATTAGGAGTGTAGTGTTTCTTACATATAAAGGAACAAATTTAAATCATTAGGTGCTAAACCAACGGATTTCAGTGTAGATTAGTTAAGAACTATTGTAGTTCTTGTTATGTGGTTGCATAAACGGTTTTTTCCATATTTAGTTTATTCAGACTCAGTCTCCATTCCTTCATCCTTTTTTTCAGTGGAAAAAAAGGAATTGCATTTTTGTTAGTAGATTGCTTTGAAGAAAATGCAGAGGCAAGGAGAGGACTGGACCTGTGATTACTTTTCATAAGTGTGGATAAGCATATTCTTTAGGGCTTGCCAGGCCTTCAGTCTTTGGGGTTTTTTTTTTTTCTCTTAACATTTCCAAAAGTTTTGTTAGTGACTTTCAAATGGAACTTTAAGCCTTGGAACAGTTCCATTAAAAAGTGTGGTCTTAACCACAGTAGCAGCACAGGTTATTTTTCCTATACTAGTTTCACAGAGGTTAATTGAGCTGGAATTGATGAGAGGCTAGCAGTATAAGGGGGTATGTGTGCGTTAGATGCAGGCTTTTCCGCTCTTGATGGTGTAAAAAAATGCCTTAGTAGAATTAACATTTGCCTGTCACTTCAAGAAGGAAACAAATCAAATGACTCTAAAAGGCTTGATACTACATTATTAAAAACTTTCAAAAATGGTCTCTCTTTTTTTCATTGTATTTTTTTTTAATTTTTATTTATTTTATTTTTAGACAGAGGGGAAGGCAGGGAGAAAGAGAGGGAGAGACAAAAATCAATGTGTGGCTGGTTGCCTCTCCTGCTTCCCTCACTGGGAACCTGGCCAGCAACCCAGGCATGTGCCCTGACTGGGGAATCGAACCAGTGACCCTTTGGTTTGCAAGCTGGCGCACAGTCCACTGAGCTACACCAGCCAGGGCTGTTCATTGTATTTTTATATTGCATAATAACAGATTGCATTGTGTGGATTTGCTTTCTTGTTGGGAGATGCACTACAGTGTGCAGCTTAGCATAATCTTACTTGACTAGTTCTAAAGAGTACATTTTGATTGAAGCTAAAAAAGCACTTGACTGTGTTCATGATTGAGACAGGTTTGTTTATTCTTAGTTCAGTAAATATCTCGAAGGTAAAACAGTTGCCTTTTATTCCTTAGGTGATTATATTTTTTTAAAGAAAAAAGTGATTTGCTACTTACATGTGATTTGCTTATTATACCTGTAAGTTACTGAGGAATAGTAAATTTCTAATGAAAATAATAATTATATTAATACTTTAGATTTTGATACTCCTTGGTAGATTTCAAAGCAAATCCATATCTTATTTAATTCTTGCAACAATCTTGTGATACCGTAAGGCATGTATAATTATCTCCCATGTCATAGGTGAGATGAGATTTAAGGAATTTCCCGGATGTTTCCCACTTGGTAAGGGAAGGTACTGCAGTAAACACCTTACTGCTCTTCAACGAAAGTGAAGCAGACACTCTGGCTTCCATTTAGACCTCCTTTATATTTTACAGTAATATACATAGGTCAACAGCAGCAATAATAGTGTTTATACTGCACACTTACTAACTGCTTACGAAGTGTCACTCACTTTGAGAAAATGTCTCATTTAATCCCTTCAATAACCTCACTATTTTGTAGATGAAAAAACTGAGGCACAGAGAGAGTAGGTAGCATTCCTAAGGCTATACTGTATAACCCGTGAGTGGTGGGCAGCATTATGAACCACAGAAGTTTTGCTTTAAGATGCAAGATTCTTAACTCCTGTATTACGGTAGCTCTCAGTAGTGATTCATCTGCACCAATTTTCGAACAGCATATATTCACTGGTGTTTCTAATAACATCTATTTGCATTTGTCTGTAAACTTGAAGATTTGACAATGCAAATTTAGAAATGAGGCTTCATTGTCTAGATTTACACCAACTGAAAAGAGAAAACATTTAAAAATATCTATCCTTATGAGTAGCTTATACTACATGTAGCAGGTAGATGCCAGCTAGTATAAATCATCCTAAAAATAAGACAAATGTTTACTAAGAAAGAAGGCTCATACGAGCTGTGAAAACTTGTACCTAATAGATGTTCTCACTCTTGTGTAAAACTTATACAAGTTCTTAGAAAACTTTGGAGGGGAAGTGAAGTATAGAAGGGTCACATCTAAACAAGAGAGTCCCTGTACCAAAGTGAAAGCACACCTCTCAGACCCTGAAAGGAAGTCATTGCTATAAATGCTCATTCTTCGACTGGAAACCAGTGGTCTCTAATGGTGTTTCTTTCTCTGTTCTTCCATTCCTTCATTTACCAGATAGAATGTTTGTGCTGTGCTGAACATACAATGGGTCCTTAAACTGACCCAGGCCCTGCCCTGTGGAACATACTGTCCAGGGGAAAGACTGCCATCAGTCAGTGCTCACTCAGACCAAGGCACCATGCCTTGGGAGAAGGGTGGTCTGGGAGAAACATGGCAAATAGACACAAAGTAGTCTTGGCTGGAGCTGACATCTGAAGAGAGGTTAGGATCTTTCAGCAGCTAGAAAGGCACCAGTGGCCTACAGCGAGGAACTGAAGTGTCTGGCATCAAGGAAGGAACTGGGGGACAGCTTTCTCCCAGATAGAAAGGCGGGCAGAGGCCATTGTCCCTTTTCTGAGCCTTTCCCCCACAGAGAAACAAAACCAGCAGGCAAGTGCCATATCTGAGACTCCATCAGCCTGGCTCACACTGTTTGCCCCACCCTGGAGATCCCCTGAGACTCCTTCCCACCCAACTTACAGGCCCATCCAAGCTGTTAACCTTGACTTTTCCATATTAATGGCTGGTCTTGGCTCATGCTTCACAGCTTCCTAAATCCTATCAAACAAGCAACAGCCAGCCTCAGTGAGCCGCCAACCCCTATACTTCTTGCTAAGTGGCCCCAGGCCCAGCCCTAGAAGCAACCAGCCTAGATTTACAGCTTGGCTTTGCCTGGGAACCCCTAAGCCAAGCACAAGTAACAGCCATCTCAGATTGTTCTATAGCTCATGCAGGGTGGCCCCAGGCAGAACACAGGTGGGGGCTGACCTTGGCCTGCACCACACCAGAAACCTTAGGACCTGTGTACCCAATGGACAGCTATAGGCCACATCAGAGCACCACCCACCCTGCCCCTGCACAGCTAATCCTCCATGGAGGATGGAGGTTGGTGGTGAGTGGTCACAGTCAGTTCTTCCAGCTGACTGGCCTGGGTAAATCCCTCCCATTGATCTGCCAACAACAACCAAGTCTCAACTACAAGAGGAGTGTGTATTCAGTCTACATGAAGGGTGCTCCTCAAGTACCCAGCTTGGGTGATGGGAGGCTCTGCCACTAGACCCCACAGGATGCCTATTATATTGGGCCATGCTACCAAGACAGGTAGTCGTAGCAACTCTGCCTAATACATAGAAAAAAACACAGGGAGGCTGTCAAAAGAGACAAAGAAACATAGCCCAAATGAAAGAATAGAACAAAACTCCAGAAAAAGAACTAAACAAAATAGAGATAAGCAATCTCTCAGATGCAGAGTCCAGAACGCTGGTTATAAGGATGCTCAAGGAACTTAGTGAGGACCTCAACAGCATAAAAAAGATACACTCAGAATTGAAGGACACACTAATTGAAGTAAAGATCAATTTACAAGGAAACAGCAGTAGAGTGGATGAAGCCAAGAATCAAATCAATGATTTGGAACATAAAGAAGCAAAAAAGCAACCAACCAGAGCAATAAGAAGAAAAAAGAATTAAGAAAACAAGGATAGTGTAAGCAGCTTCTGGGACAGCTTCAAGTGTTCCACCATTTACATCATAGGGGTGCCAGAAGGAGAAGAAAAAGAGCAAGAAAATGGAAATCTTTTTGACAAAATAATAAAAGAAAACTGCCCTAATTTGGTGAAGGAAATAGACATGCAAGTCCAGGAAGCACAGAGAGTCCCAAGCAAGATGGACACAAAGAGGCCGACGCCAAGACATATCATAATTAAAATGCCAAAGATTAAAGATAAAGAGAAAACCTTAAAAGCAGCAAGAGAAAAGCAGTTACCTTCAGGGGAGTGCTCATAAGACTGTCAGCTGATTTAAAAGAAACCGTAGGGTAGAAGGGACTGGCAAAAATTCAAAGTCATGCAAAGCAGAGACCTGCAGCGAAGTTTGCTCTACCCAGCAAAGTTATCATTTAGAACAGAAGGGCAGATAAAGAACTTTCCAAACAAGAAAAAGTAAAGGAGTTTGTCATTACTAAACCATTATTATACGAAATGTGAAAAGGGACTTAATTAAGAAAAAGATGATCAAAACTCTGAACAATAAAAGGGCAATAAATACATATGGATCAACAATTGAACTTAAAAAACAAACTAAGTGCGCTGGCTAGTGTGGCTTAGTGGATTGAGCGATGGCCTGTGAACCAAAGGGTCACCGGTTTGATTCCCCAGTCGGGGCACATGCCTGGGTTGTGGGCCGGGTCCCCAGTGGGGGGGGTGCGTGAGTGTTTAAAAATAAAATAAAATCTTAAAAAAATAAAAAATAAACTAAGCAGTAAGACAGAATCATTGATACAGAGAGTGTTTTTATGGTTGCCACATGGGAGGGGGGTGTGGGAGAGTGGGTGAAGAGGTGAGGGGATTAAGAAGTACTAATAGGTAGTCACAGAACAGCATGGGGATGTAAAGTACATTATAGTAAGTGGAGTAACCAAAGAACTTAGACACATGACCCATGGATATGAACAATGTGTGAGGATAGCCTGAGGGAGCAGTGGTGCTGTGTGGAGGGGGGCAAAGGGGTAAAAATCAGGACAACTGTAATAGCATAATCAATGAAATATAATTTTTTTAAAAAATGGGGTCAGGTTTTCTGTAGGTGTGGAGCAGAAGGAAGGGGATACAGGAAGCAGGCAGCATGAAGTGGGAGGGAGCATGAGAAATACAAGGAGTTGAAGGAAACAGGGATGTAGGGTACAAGGTGGGGCTGCAGAGGCAGATTCTAGGCAGGCTTGTTTTTATCTGAGTATCAGGAGGGTGTAGATGGGATTTTAAGTGGGGGAAGGGCTTTGAAAGTTGCCTGAGTGCAGTGTGTGGAAGAGGTTGTTTTAAGGCATAGCAGGATTGTCAACCCTTTCATACCAAACACCAGTTTTTTAGAATAGATATTTTATAATGTCCCCTTAGCTGCCCTTAAGTGAAATTCAGAAATACTCTTTCTAAAAAAATTCAGCATATTGCCTTTACTATAATATAAAGAAAAAATAAAAGGAAAATAATATTAATAAAATAATGTACATTTCAAAATGTAAGTGCTTGGACCCACAGTGAAGGAAATATCAGAGTTGTTCTTCAAGCAGAAGAAAAATGACCAAAATAATCCTCCACCCCCAAAATATAAGAAATCAATCTTGTTTTCGTACTCTGCTTGGGCCAGTGAGTTTCAACCATAGCTGTACATTAAACTCACCAATGGAATTTTAAAAAAATAACCTCCACATCCTTTTTCAGTGGGCTTGATGTGTGGCTTGGATCTAATGATATGGGTGCCCAGCCTTGGATGAAAAACAGCTGGAGTGCTGGACTGGAATAATACAGTGAGGCAGCAAGGTGCTATCTGCAGAATGAGAAGGAAGTGGGATCATGGCTCAAACTGAATACATTATCTTCCCTTTACCTGGGCCTCTGTCTTCATACTTAGTGTGTCTTCCTTATAGCAGCATTCATTTAGTCTCTAGGTTAAAAACCCACTCCATGGTTCTGATTCCTCTTTTGCTCCAGTCAAACCAAGTTCTATTCATTATGCCTATATGGTATATCTTCCTATCATCCCTTCTTTTTCAGCCCTTTGCTGTCATTATAGTTCAGGCACTTACTACCTTTCGACTGTATATAATAGCTGGCTGTTAGGGTCTCTGTCTCCAGTCTCTTCCTCTTCCAGTCTATCTTAAACAGTGTTGCTAGCCCAATCTTCATAAAGCATAGCTCATGCCACTGCCTTCCACAGAAACACTCTCATTGTTTCTCATCATCTACAACTTAAAGCTCAAATGCAATACTTTTGAAAATATAAATCAAACGAAGTGAATTTCTGTTAAATACCTTTTAGTTTCACCCTGTTGCACTTCAAATAACAACCATAGTCTATTACCATAGTCTAGAGACTCTACTTAATTGGAACCTTGTGTCATCCTCATCTTCATCACATACCATTCTTCTCTCTGCTCACCGTGACCGAGATACACTGGCCTTCTTGGGGTTACTTCATACCACTTTCTTGCCTTTGATCTGAACTTGCTGATTATTTGGCCTAGGGTGCTATTCCTTCCGCTCGTTCTTGGTCCCAAGCTCAGTCTTCAGAGTCACCTCCTCTTACTTATCTAAAATAAATCCTTTCTTTCTTCCCTGTTTTTCTTTAATCATGGCATCCTGATTATTTCCTCTATAGCACTTACTGTTGTCATTATCTTGTTCACTTCTTTATTCCTTCCCTCCACTTCCTCCCCTCACTGGAAGGTAAACTCCATGAGTGCAGTGACCTAAACTATCTTGTCATGCTACATCTTCAAAGCGAGGAACAAAGTAGGTACTCTAGTTTATTCTGAATGTAGATACATTATGGTAAAGTTTTTATAGTAAACCAACTCTCTGAGAAGAGAATCTTGTTTTTCCATCGATTTTAACTGTATATTAATATATGGTTGTTTAAGGAAATTCTGCCTATTCTTATACTTATATGTAACCTTTGGATAAATGGAGGCCAAAGAATGTGGTAGAAAATGAAACTGTAGGAAATTACTGATATCTAGGGGAAAACAAGCTAAAAATAGAAGTCTGTAATTACTGTAAAGTCCAAGAATCTTTACCTTATGAGTATAGCTCCCTATCTCTGAAGTTTCCATGATGATCTTTACTCTGTTGCTCCTATAATTATAGTAATAAAAAATACTTCTGTCAAATTAAAAGTTCTTTTTCTTTAAAGGGCATGTAAAAAGTGTATCAAATATGTTATATTACGAAGTTATGCAATATTTGTATGCCATTCTATAGTTTGTTCTTTGATAAATGCATTTAACAACCTCTGTGAAAAATATTCTATCTTCACTTTGAAAATGAGAAAAGTGGAGCTCTAAATGTTAAGCATTTAGAAAGCTGGCTAGGACTTAGGTCTTTGAACTTTGCTGTCCAGTTTCTGATTCACTACTGGGTTTCCCATCGTCGGGTGTCAAGTTTCAACTGAAAGTATCTATAGCAGGAACTGGGAAGTGAACATGCTTCCCGGAATGTGGGAATAAATGAAAGTGACTTCTCCCAGGTCAGTAGTATGAACTATGTGGTATCTACCTAGCGATTTCCTTAGTATCCTCTGCCCTTGTTGTTAGCTCCAGAAATGGGCTTGTCCAGTGGCACCTGAGCTTCAGGTTATCACATCCTGGGTGTTCACTGGATCTCTTCTTGAACAGGAAGCCAGTCTCATCAAAAGCATTACTGCATTCAAAACTCAGAGAATTCCTCACCCTAAAAGAGCTAAATCTTGACACTCCTTCCTCTTGCTGCGTTATGGAAAGTGGACCTTGAGGAAGGACACAATAAAAAGAGGGAAACCAGGTAGGGGACTGTGACAGACAGCATCCAGGTGGAAGATAGTAGTGGCTGGGATCAGAGGGTAAGCAATGGCACTGGGGAAACGTATACTGTTGCAGAGTGCTTCTCATCTGGATTGGCTTTTATGGTGGTTAGAGGATGGGGCTTAGGACAAGAGTTGCCCTGTGTGGACTTTGAGAGGTTTGAACTTCCTGCTGGTGCCCCAAGTGGGAGCACCCAGGCCTTATTAGCTTCCTTATCAGTTTGTACAGATGTGGGACAGAAGGGGAAAGGGAATTGTGCAATTCAAAAGCTGTCAGCAATCAGACATCAAAAGCAAGTTTAGACTCTATGACAGAGGGCATCAGCAGTAAATGGTATCTAAAAATCTTGAAACTAGAAAAGATCTCCTGGGGGAATCACTGAACTCTGAAGACTCCAACGTTTAAAAATCAGGTTGAAGAGAAAGTACCAGCAAATTAGATTGATTGGGGAGAGAAACCTGTCAAGGATAGTGTGCCACCAGCTAAGACAAAGCATTTCAAATAAGCAGGACATCATGTGTATCTGTACTGTTTGTGTGCCACACAGCTCCATGGTGTGTGGTACATGTGCATGCTGGAGTCATGCCTCGTCTTGGTCCTGAGAAGAGCCAGCACCAGGACACCACTGAGGGGGTAGGCAGGGAGCAGGACAGAGGCAGATCCCTGGGTTTGCATCATGGATTCTGATCAGCGAATTGGTAGGGACTGGAGCCAGATAAGAGAAGGCTGAAGAATGAATTTGATGTGAGGAAGTAGAGAAGGTAAGTTAGACAACTTTCTTAGAACACTTTGCTAAAAGGAAAGCAAAGAAGCAGGCAGGAATTAGAATGAGGGAGGTATAGGATCAAAGAGAACTATTTCTTTTTATTGATTTCAAAGCAAGAGAGAGGAAGGGGGGAAGAGAGAGAGACAGGCAGAAACATTGATGTTGTTTTTCAAGTTATTTGTACATTCATTGATTGATTCTTGTAGTATGTGCCCTGACCAGGGACTGAACCCGAAATCTTGGTGTACTGGGACAATGCTTTAGCCAAATGAGTACCCAACCAGGGCAAGGAGAAAAAAAATTTTTTCAGGTAGGGAAATCTTAGAGCCTGTTGGTATACTGACGTAAGTAATCCACTGATGATGCCAGAGAGACCTGGGATCATTGCTGTAGACAATCCGGATGCAGAGGGGAGGAGAGGGTGTCAGAACCCAAGTAAAAAGCCTGACTGCTGAATACAGAGTGGCAGGCACAGACAGTAGACCCTTGCAGAGGAGGGAGGGCAGAGTGGACTAAAGACACTTGGGGAGAGAACTGAGAGAGTAGCCACCGGGATTCCGGTGCCGAGTCATCTACCATAAGGCAGCAGCCATCAAGTGCACACAGACCACTCCCCTCTGAGCAGCAGCAGCCTGAGGGGAAATATTAACCCCTACCCCAGGAGGGATTCTGCCCCGCCCTGTGGCGCTTAAGCCTGACTGCTGAGTACAGAGTGACTAGATTAACAACTGAAGGAGACAGCCACAGACAGTACATCCCTGGAAGTCTCCAACAGGCCAAGGTCAGACGAGGTCAACATCTGACATCACAGGAGGCAGATCCAGAAAGAAAAAGCATGGCCAAATAATGGGAAGACAAAGAAACAACCCCCAATCAAAAGGAAAGGAGGAGTCCTCAGAAAGACTACTGAATGAAAGAGAGGTAAGTAAACTGTCAGACAGTGAATTCAAAACACTGGTTATAAGAAAGCTCAGTGAACACAGTGAGCTCAGGGAGAATCACCATAAACTACAGGAAAGTACGAGGAAGTGAACTGCAAACTATATCAAAATGAAAAAGGACATAGAAACTATCGACAAGAACCAAGAGGAAATGAAGAATACAGTTTGTGAATCGAAGAACACAGTAGAAGGAATCAAAAGCAGGCTAGATGAAGCAGAGGATGAAATCAGCAAGCTGAAGGACATGGGAGAAAAAAAACTACCAGAAAGAGCAAGAAAATGAAAAAAGACTCAAAAAGAACAAAGAGGGATTAATAGAAATGCAGGGCAACATGAAACAGTAATATTTGCATAATAGGAATACCAAAAGGAGAAGAAAAGGAGCAAGGTATAGAAAACTGGTTTGAAAAAGTAATGCTGGAAAACTTCCCTAATTTGAGGAGAGAAAAAGTCACACTAGTCCAGGAAGCACAGAGGATCCTAATCAAGGGGAACCCAAAGAGGCCCACTCCAAGACACATCATAATTAAAATGGTGGATTTCAAAGACAAGGAGAGAATCTTAAAGGAAGCAAGAAAGAAACAGGAACTAATATACAAGGGAGCCCCAATAAGGCTAGCGGCTAACTTCTCAACAGAAACACTATAAACCAGAAGGGAATGGCAAGAAATATTCCAGTACTGAAAAGCAAAAGCCTGCAACCAAGACTACTCTATCCAGCAAGGATCTCAATTAAAATGGAAGGTGAAACAAGGAATTTCCCAGAAAAAAAGAAGGCTAAAAGAATACACCTCCACCAAACCAGCACTGCAAAATATGTTAAAGGCACTGCTTTAAGAAAATGAAGAAAAAGAGTGAGAGAGAGAGGAACACAGATACAAGGGGGGGAAATGAATAGGTACCTATCAGTAATAACTTTAAAAGTAAATGGATTAATTGCTCCAATTAAAAGACATAGAGAAGCTGAATGGATAAGAAAACAGGATTTACATATATACTGCCTACAAGAGACCCACCTCAGAACAAAAGACCTACACAGACTGAAAGTAAAGGGTTGGGAAAAAATATTCCAAGCAATTGGACAGGGAAAAAAAAAGCCGGGGTATCAATATTTATATCAGACAAAATAGACTTCAGAACAAAGGCCATAAAAGCAGACACAGGAGGACGCTTCATAATATTCAAGAAGAAGAATCCATCAAGAAGACATAAACATTGTAAACCTATATTGTAAATGTTGTAAAAAAATCATGGAGGACTTCAAGAATGATATAGACAACAATACTCTTATAGTAGGAGATTTTAACACGTCATTGTCAACAATGGATAGATCATCCAAATGAAATATCAACAAGGATACTGTGGAACTGAACAATGCATTAGATCAAATGTACTTAACTGATATGTATAGAACCTTTCATCCCAAAGAAGCAAAGTAAACATTCTTTTCAAATGTACATGGAAAATTTTCAAATACGGACCACAGAGAGGACACAAAATGAGCCTCAACAAATTTAAGAAAATTGAAATCATAACAAGGATTTTCCAGACCACAAGGGCTTAAAACTAGAAACCAACCTCAAGGAAAAAACTCAAAACCATTCAAACTCATGGAGACTGAATAGCATGCTATTAAACTTTGAATGGATCAATAATGAGATCAAAGAAGAAATCAAAGAAATGAGAAACAAATGAAAATGAACATATAACAGTCCAAAACCTATGGGACACAGTGAAGGCAGTACTGAGAGGGAAGTACATAGCAATACAGGCCTATCTAACAAAGACAGAAACATTTCAAATAAACAACCTAACCCTATGTCTACAAGAACTGGAGAATTGACAACAAACTAAGCCCAGAGAGTAGAAGGAAGGAACTAATCAAGATCTGAGCAGAACTGAATGACATAGAGACTAAAATAACAATTCAAAGGATCAACAAACCCAGGAGCTGGTTCTTTGAAAAGCTAACCTAAATTGACAAGCCTTTAAGCAGACTCATCAAAAAAAAAAAGTGAGAGGACCCAAATAGATAAAATCAGAAATGGAAGAGGAGAAACTACAACTGATCCCAAAGAAATACAAAGGATTGTAAGAAGTTACTATGAACAACTATATGCGAAGAAATTTGAAAACCCAGGTGAAATGGACAAATTCCTGGAAAAATATAATCTTCAAAAACTGAATGAAGAAGAAGCAGAAAGCCTGAACAGAAAGATAACAGCTGGTGAAATGGAAGCAATAATCAAAAAACTCCCAGCACACAAAAGCCCTGGACCAGGCT